>CM053577.1:136031286-136053738 GCA_028646485.1 Cryptoprocta ferox | reverse complement strand
TTTGATTGGAGCATTTAGTCCATTTACATTCAGTGTTCTTATTGAAAAATATGGGTTTAGAGTCATTGTGTTCTCTGTAGGATTCCTGCTTGTAGTGGTGTCTCTGGTACCTTATGTTTCTTGCAACATTTCCCTCGTAGAGTCCCCCTTAGGATTTCTTGTAGGGCTGGTTTAGTGGTGATGAATTCCTTCAGTTTTTGTTTGTTTGGCAAAACCTTTATCTCTCCTTCTATTCGGAAGGACAGGCTTGCGGGATAAAGGATTCTTGGCTGCATAGTTTTTCTGTTCATCACATTGACGATTTCCTGCCATTCCTTTCTGGCCTGCCAAGTTTCAGTAGATAGGTCTGCAACTCCCCTGATATGTCTCCCTTTGTACGTTAGGGCCCTTTTATCCCTAGCTGCTTTCAGAATTCTCTCTTTATCCTTATATTTTGCCAGTTTCACTATGATATGTTGTGCAGAAGAACGATTCAAGTGACATCTGAGGGGAGGTCTCTGTGCCTCTTGGATTTCCATGTCTGTTTCCCTCCCCAGATTGGGGAAGCTCTTGGCTATAATTTGTTCAAGTTCCCCTTCAGCCCCTTTCTCTCTCTTCTTCTTCTTCTCGACTCCTATAATAAGGATATTGTTCCGCTTGATTGCATTACTCAGTTCTTGAATTCTCCTTTCATGTTCCTGGATCAATTTATCTCTCTTTTTCTCGGCTTCCTCTTTTTCTCTAATTGTGCCTTCTAATTCACCTATTCTCCTCTCTACCTCTGCAATCCGTGCAGTGGCCACCTCCGTTTTATTATGTACCTCATTTATAGCATTTTTAAATTCATCATAACTATTTTTAAGGTCCATAATATTTGTAGAAATGGCGTCTCTGGTGTCTTCTATGCCCTTTTCAAGCCCAGCGATTAATTTTATGACTATTTTTCTAAATTCTTGGTCAGTTATGTTGCTTATATTTGTTTTGACCAATTCTTTAGCTGTCACTTCTTCCTGGAATTTCTTTTGAGGACAGTTCTTCCGTTTCATCATTTTGGCTAGCTTTCTGTCTCTTGTATGTTTTAAAAGCTTGTTATGTTCTCTGCACCTGCGAGTACTGCTGTATTAAAGGAGGTTCATAGACTGTCCAGGGCCTGTGCATTCAGGAAGTGTTCTTTTAATGGTGTCCCTTGGTCTGTCTTGTGGTGACTTTCGTTATTTTATTTCCCTACTCGTTGTGGTATTTGGGACTCTCCACCATGTGTATTTTGGCTTGTTTCTTGAGGTAGCCCTGGAAAGGAAAACAGACAGACAGACAAACAGGGAGTAAAAGCACGCAATCACACAAAGAAATCAAACAAACAAGGAAACAAAAAGGAAAAACCAAAAACCCAAAACAAAAACGACAAAAGATAAAGGACAGTCTAAAAGCATAAAACCAGAAGTCCCAGCTACAAATAAAGAGCAGGGTGGAGGCAGTGCTGATGGAGGAGCATAGACAAAGAGAGAAATGACAGGGGTGGGGAGAAAGAGAAATTGAACATTGACCGGAAGAGAGACTAAAAAGCTTAATTCAGAGAAAGAAAGAGGAGAATATGGCAGGAGGTGAGGAGAAAAACAAAACAAAACAAAACGAAGATAACGCTACCCAGAGAAACTAGATAGTCTGATTATTTCAAAGAGAGAGAAAGGAAGGCAATGATGGAGGTGTAGAACATGCATCAAGAGAATGGATTAAATATGCCTGTTTAAGCAAACCTATAACCAGAATACGCAGTCCAGAGGAGGGGAGAGAGAAGAATGAGATAAGGGAGAATATATCTGACTAGCAAGAATTGATCTAGATTTAGTCATGGCAATACATCAATGCTGGTCTTGGGGGAGCAGCTGTTTGTTTCCATATCATCTATCCAGGCTCTGGTTAAAAAAAAAAAAAAAAAAAAAAAAGCAGCTACCCAGCACAGATGGACGTGGTTTGGTGTAGGCAGGTCTCGCCTCCACTATGGGTCCCACAGGCTGCTCCCTGAGGCCCTGCTTTGGTGGTTGTGGGGTGAAAAATGGCGATCCCCCAGTCCCTTCTCAAACCAGGCATTGAAAATCACTCTCTTGGGTCTGATCTCACTGTGCCATGGGCACAGCCAAGGTGGGTCGTGTTCTATGACCCACACCCAGCCTTGTTTTCTAGATCTTACTCCATGTGCATTAATGATACAGCCCCAAATATAATCCTGCAAGCTGGGGCACTTTCTAGCAGGGGATCGCGTAGGGGACCGGTTCCTCCTGATGCCGACTGCGTCCCTTGCATACCGTCTATTCCAGAGTGGATTTCTGGGACCAGGGCACCCAGCCCAAAGAAAGATCCTCAGTTAGAGATAGGATCTCTCTCTCTGAAAGCCCTGAAGTTAGATATGGAATGATAGAATCCCTTTCTGTCCAGGGCCGAGGTTTTTCTCTTCTCCAGGGACAGTTCTATGATTCCCCAGCCGCTCTTTCTCTTCCCTTTGTCTCTCCACAGAGGAGGCTCCCTCCCCTCCATGCCTCCGTGTCTCGCCCTGTTTTTAATCTTCCCCAGTTCGCAATCACGCACCTATGAGGCTGTCTTCTTAGTGGACTCCGTCTCTTTTCCTCCCAGACTCTTGCGGTTCAGAGTCCTTTGGCTTCAGCCCTTCTTTGTTTGAGAGATGCAGGCGGGAAGTACGGAACTCCCTATTTCTCCACCATCTTGCCTTCTCCCTGAAATAGTGGATTTATTGATAATTGATTATGTGTCAATCTCTCTTCCCACGTTTTGACAGGTATCACCTCATTCACTCTTCCCCAAATCCTCATTGGGTACAAACCATTACTTATCCTGTCCTGCCAATGAGAAAAACCTCTAAGACTCAGAGAAATTAAGTTGCTACCGAGGGGCACGTGGTAACATCAGCAGAGCATGCTGGTTCTGGACCACCTGCTCATAACCATCAGGACACCAGCCAACATAAGACAATCTGAGAATTTGGTCCATTATCACTTCTTGTTGCAACTTTGGTCAAAACTCTTCTCTTGAAATTATTCTCTAATTAACCCAAGCATCCCAGGACACTGAATTTACTTTTGTCACTATTATTCCTTCGAGTCACTTATGTTGTTTTCATTAGATATTGCAATGTGGTGCTCCAAGTTCACTTCTACATGGATATTGTACCAAGTCTTCATCATTGCTGGTTTAACACCTGGTAGCCATCAGGACCCTTCCAACTCTAAAATTTTCTAACTTTCTATGTTTTTTTTTTAATCATTTTAATGGGAGGATCATATAGGGTTAGTTTCTCTACTGATACAGTCTTGATGTGTGATTCCTGGCCAGGTGCAGCACCTTCTCTCCTGCGACTTTCTTTTTAGGATTCTCTGTTTCCTCTCTCCTTCTAGTTCTGACAGTGCTGATGGGATGACCAAAGGTACCTGGCCTGATGCCAGCTGTTATAGACAACATGAACAAGGTATCACCAGTGTTTCACAGAGACCTACATTCCAAAGGATCTCATCAGAGCATAAGAGCTCTTCCAGATAATTAGTAATTGGTCCTCACAGCACCCCTGGGAAGTGCCTGGGTACGCAGCAAAGGTACACAGAGCGTAAATGAGCTTTTCCGGAGTGCAAGACAATTTCCTCCTCAGTGAAATGGGGACAATTATAGCGATCCACCTTACAGGGGTGTCAATTATTCACAATCTAAAAGCCCTGGGAATTATAACCCACACTAGGAATGTGTACACACAGCACACTTCTACTGGACTTAATTGACATTCCCCTCTCCAGTACCCCGCTATCTGCAAATCACACCACAATGACACCCCTGGGTTTACCTTGGGTCCTGGTTATTGACATGGAGCCTGTCTCTCTGCATCAAAGATCTGCCGGATCACACCAGAGGATAGAAGAATAAACCTGCCAGGTGTTGATGAGCCCATGACAAGCAACCTAAATGGAATTCTGACAGGCCTTCACAGCCTCGTACATAAACATAATTAATCAACACAGAATGCACACTCAAAAAGCTACAAGCAAAGCAGAACACAAAGTATGAGGCTAAAGGGAAAAGCCAACAGATCTCGTTGGATGATAGGAATCATAAAAGCCCTCCTGAATGGAGAAGGCACGAATGGCATATTCCGTATAAGGTTCCCTTAACAATGGCCTCCCATCACCCACCCATCTTTGGGCCCCGTTTGTTTGGGCCTTTTGTGTCTCCCTCCTCTTTCCCATCCTTGGCCCCCACCACCGCGGTGCCACTGTCCTATCTCTCCAATGAATTGAAATTGTGAGACCTAGGTGAGGAATCTATCCTATACGTTATTTTGATTTAATTAAATCTGAAACACAGTTACAAAAACAAAACCATTTCTGCTTCAATGCTCTTCACCTGTGGTAACTGCTTATGCATTTCATTGTTGGCACATTTACCATTGGATTCCTTCCATTTTCTTTGTTTGCACATTTCTTTATACACCTTCTCATTTCATGCAGCGGCTCTGATTTTACTTGTTCTTGCACAGACTAGTGAATTGTCCTCTACAGAGGTCACTGCAGGACTGACTCTAACATAATACATGTAAATAACAATTTTCGATGAGAGAAATCTCCCATATTTTACACTGACCACTTAAATCCCCTAAAGAGATACGGCGCCGGGGGTGGGGGTGCACCTGGGTGGCTCAGTCCATTGAGTGTCCGACTTCAGCTCAGGACTTGATATCATAGTTCATGGGTTTGACCCCCTTGTCAGGCTCTGTGCTGACAGCTCAGAGCCTGGAGCCTGCTTCGGATTTTGTCTCCCTGTCTCTCTGCCCCTCCCTGGCTCACAATCTCTCTCTCTCTCTCTCTCTCTCTCTCTCTCTCAAAAGTAAATAAACATTAAAAAATTTTTTTATAAAGGGATATGGGACAGGGATGCACTCCAGCAGGTGTAGAAGGGACAGTGAAGATAAAGGAAAAGAAGAGGAAACTGAACAATCATCAGATAGAGAGTCAGAAGCAAATGAAAACTGATAAGCTATGCAAAGAAATGTCTTTCAACATATAAGCTAGACCAACTCTTGCTGGAAAATACCAGTACCTTGGGATAAGGCTTTTTATCCCAAAAGTATACAGTGACATACTCTCAACTTGGACTTTTTTGAGGGCGGAGAAAACCCAATGCTGTCACCTCTATGATTTCCAGAGAAGTTGAAAGAACTGAACAAATCATCTCTTGATATCAAAAAGGAGGCAGAAAGAGAGGGCCAAGGAAATTAGAGCCAATAGGTCTTGGAACAATTGCACAAACTCCTCAAACCTAAGTGACTAGAAAGTTCCATGGTTTTCATTAGTCGAACACTTGTCCCCGCGATCGTAAACTTGACCATTGGTTGATTGCCTGCATAAAGGAGAAACTGGTTCAGTGACCAAGGTGGAAATTTTTATATTTGCTTTAGGAAAAGCAGGAGTGACTGTAAACATTCTAATTCAAAAGCTGCACTGAATAATAATAGTAATAATAATAAAGCCCTAAAAATACAAAGCAAGTTACAAATACAGCAAGAAATGTTTTCCAGAGCTCTCTTTCCAAATGCAACAATGCAACAACATGGCTAGAAAATCATCCATTTTGGAGCTAAACAAAGCTGCTTCATCTCAATTCCTTTGCATTAAGTGAGAAAATAGAGCATGCCAACCCCAGAAATCAACACTAACTCTGTTTTGCGAGCTTAAGAAACATTTTCAGCAGCTCAGGCCATTGATATTGAACAAGAGGAAATTTAAAGAATTCCACCCGGAGCTCACAGTGGTGTCCACAAATGTGTATGGAGATGGACAAGCATGCATTCAGGAATAGTTAGGCTCAGAGTAAGCTTGTCAGTGCTGATTTAAAAATACCCTGTCATGCTGTTAGGAAATGCCTCATTATGAAGAGAAACTCTGCTCTGGGGTGGTTGATAAAAACAAACACAGTATTTAAACTTTCTAGATTAATGCTTTCTTGATATTTTGTGCAGCACTTTAAAGACAAGGTATTATAGGAGATACGAGAATTCAGAAACCAAGAAATATATTAACTTCTACAACAGAAATGCATAAAACATAAATTTATGTAAGAACCAGGCTACGATATATTTTTGTGCCTGAATTGTCCAATTTAGGTATTTACATATTTTAAAGTTACTGTCAGTCCTCTGTATCACTTCTGTGCTGTATAAATCTGTTGAACGAAGGACCCAGGGCATTCATATATTATTTATTCATTTATTTGCAAGATTTGTCTAGCATACAGTCTCCAAATAGCTAACAGCATTCTGTCAGGGTACTCTACACTTGCAGTGTTTAGCATTAGGACGTTGAAAACAAGCAAGTATGTAAGAAATTACTTCAATTCTTTGGGTATTGTGGCTATGTAGCAGGACAGAACAACATGGATTTAATTTAATGAATTTCAATTAGAAAAAAATGATTAAGGGATAAGAGAATTTAAACATTTTTAAGACTTTATTTATTTTGAGAGAGAGAGAGAGAGAGAGAGCAAGTGAGCGTGCAGGGAAGGGGCAGAGAGAGAGCAGGGGAGGGGCAGAAAGAGAGGGAGAAAGAGAATCCCAAGCAGGCTCTGCGCTGCCAGCACAGAGCTTGACATGGGGCTCGATCTCACAAACCATGAGATCATGACCTGAGCTTAAATCTAGACTCAGATGCTTCACCAACTGAGCCACCCAGGTGCCCCATAATTTAAATATTTCTAATTCATAATCTGAAGAATGATAAGTCTATGTCCCTAAAGATACCAAGATGATGTTAATATTAGATGTAACAACCTATTAAGACACTATCCTTGGCTGGCATCGATGCTGACCGCATTTCAAGGGAGGTTTACAGTCAGGTGATAAAATGTTTACAGGCCTACACACAGCAACAGCAGAAAAATTCTGATTCATTCATTCATTCATTCATTCATTCTGATAAGGGGTCTCCAAGGATTTGTTTTTGGTCCCAAGAGCTCTGTTTCTCACAGTTGCCTGTATCCACCTGTTCCCTCCAGTGCCTCTCTGTGTGATTTTTTAAGTAAATATCTCAGGCTTTTATCTACATCAAAGTCTCAATAATGTAGTGCTATAGAACGTCCTATGTGGGTTGAAGGAGATTTGGGGGCCCAGAGAGATAAAACAGGATGATCAATGTCATATCAGTTACCTGCGGATCGGAGGTAGCATCCTAATGTTTCGTTCTCGTGGAGTCTCCTCGAGTGAAAGCTTCTTATGTGCTTTAGGGAACGAACACGGATCTGCTGTCGTCAGGTCAAGTCAGCGCTCATATCCGAGGTCAATGCTGAGGTTTGTGCATATCCCATAGAACTGTTTGAGTTGAAATAGCTCCTTCAGGGTCAGGATGCCCCTGGGATCTTACCCCACTTGGATCTTTCCTCTACAAGGAGCAGGAAACAGAAATTTTGTTCCAAGGTGTTTCCTGTGGAAGAAAAACCTGGTCACCCAGTCACTGGGCTTTAGCACCACGTTAAAGAGAGCTGGGGGGTTGGGTCATATGCTTAAAGAATAATTGAAAATACTTGAGGCTCTCTGCACCGGGTGATCTCACAGGCCTTTCCAGCCTTACCTCTGTGGATATGATTCGTTGGACACTGCCAGTGCCTTGGAAAGACTTCAAACCATGTCTTTTCAATGACAGCTTGAGTTCACAGGACCTCCCTGTGACAGCAGCCAAGTGACCTGGCCAGGACTTTTGTTTGATGCCTGAACTCTTTCTTTGCTGATAAAATTATATCCATTCTGTTGCCAGTTTCTGCGCCCTACAATTCTCCCAGGGACCCCACAGCTGGCTCTGGCTCTCACTCAGTGCTACTCTATTTGAGCTGCTACCTGAAATCCTGGTACCCCAACCAAGGCTTGCCTATCTCTACCTCCTCTTCCCTGAAACTTGGGCCTCCAACTAAATTAGCAAGGTTGTCTAATTTTGTTCAGAGGTTGCATGTACTCAAACGACAAAGCGATATTTTCTCCTAAATTTTTTAAATAAAAGGTTTTGGGTCCAAAGAATTGTTCTGGGGAAGATTCTTTCCTATCACCCCTGCCTCCCTCCTGATGTATCTTTTCTGTAGCACATAACACAGGGCGGCCATGTGGAAGGAAGCTGACGGAGTCTTCAGAGGTCCAGCTCCAACCCTGCCATCAACTATCTGCTCACATTTAGGCAAATCTTTTTTTTTTTTAATTTTTTAATGTTTATTTATTAGGCAAATATTTAACATTTTTTTTGAGTTGCAACGTCGTCATAACAAGCTGAAGAATGTCTGTCAACCGTGTGGGCGAAATGGGTAATAAGAGAGTTTGGGAAAATATTCTACAGGGCCATCTATGAGCAGGCCAGCACAAGCATAGAGCGGTGTGAAAATTATAAGTGTCATTGCTGTTCATTTGGTCCTTCCTTTCTCCCCTTCTCTATTTTGGCTTTTGTGGATTAATCTTAGTCATTCAACTTGCTTGAATGAGTGAATGGCAACTATATCTCAGGAACGATGATAGGTCCTGGGGTTTTGAAGTTTAAGAACACAGGTCCCTTTCTTTAAGTAGCTGGTGATCCCATAGAAGAGATTACCTGTTGAAACCCCCCCCCCCAGAAAGATACCTGTGTGGGCTTTCATCATCATCAAAGACTTCCTGGATGAGGAGATATTTCACAGGAGGGGTGAAGGAAAAAATGCAGGGGATGGCAAGTTGAAGAGGCGAGGAAGCCTACCTCCATCAAAAGTGGATTGTGTGCACGGAAGCTCAGGGGTTAGATGGCTTTAAGGATTTGGGCATCTGAACCAGATCCATATTGCTGATCCACAAGTGAGTGGTGGAGAGCGAGGGCAGGGCATGGGACTAGAATGGCGCTTAGGGCCCTTTCCAGTCACAGTAAAGTCTGGTCTTTGTCCAAGGCTTGAGCAAACAGTGATACGTTGAGCTCACTGTGGCTGTCTCAGGAGATATCAAATCGGGGCCGTGGATGTGTGCAGACGTGCTGGGTGTGGGGACCAGTTGCTATATAATAGTTTCCATCTTTGGAAAGTCATCCAGATTTGCAACCTCCCACCCTCATATATATACATTAGTTGGTTGGGCAATGTCCTTCAACATGATTTAAGTTTTAATCCATCTCAAAATGGGAGTAATTTGAGTTGCTAAAAATCGGTAGGTGTTCAGCAGTCTGACGTGAATGAGTGATGGGATTAACATCCAAATGCGAGGAAGTGGAAGGTCACACTGTAAAACCACAGTCACAGTGGCCATTAAACTGGACGTGTCAGGGCAGTTTTGTAGTCATTACATCATGGACAAAAAAAGGTACGGTGACCGAGATGGTCATTTCATAATGTTTATTTTAAAAGAACTGAAGGAGGAACTCCTGGGTGGCTCCGTTTGTTGAGCGTCAGACTCTTGATTTCAGTTCAGGTCATGACCCCCAGGGTTGCAGGATCAAGCCCCATGTTGGGCTCCACACTGAATTTGGAGTCTGCTTGATATTCTCTCTCTCTTCCTCTGTCCTTCCCCCCCCCACCCCTGCTCACATGCTCTAAAATAAAAATAAGTAAGTACTAAATAAAATATAGGCTTGTGGTTTTTATTAAAAATTTCTAGTTCCTGTTTCTGTAACTTGTCGGTCATATTAACAGTGCTGTATGAACCCAGGCAGTAAAGATTCCTGATGTGCACTCAGTCTCCTTCTCGGACCCCCCCCCCCCTCCTCCCACCGCCTCCTTTTGCTCATCATTGCAAGTAATCATTTTTTCTTTTTTCTTTTCCCATGCAACCTTTGGCAGTGATTTTGTCCGGCCTTCAGAAATCATTTCAAAGCCTCTTCTTGCTTATTTTTGGAGACAGAGTTTCACCCCAGGGGAATTAATTTCCTGACCTCTCCCGGTTCCTAATAACTAACTCACCCACGTGAACCCACATCTATGCAATTATGGTTTACCCATAATCTTTGGAAATTAGTTAAAATTACTTAAAAATATTTGTCTTCTATTTACATGGGAATAACAACCTAGGTTCACTTCCTGGTGTTTCCTCCTCCAGGTTAAACTGAACAATTTCATGGGCTTCATGCTCGAGGAGACCTGCGATAGATCATTTTAAGACTTTCCTAACCAGATACCCATGTGGAGGTACATAACGATTATTCATTTGAGACTGGTACCCATGTAGTTAGAAGAATCTTTTACTTCCCAGTAAAGCAATTAGTAGTAACATTAAATCCAAGGGTCCTTTTTATTTTTCTTTTTTAATAACAAGAGTTTTTACTGTGCTCTTTCTGTTTGAAACTATACTCAGTGCTCTGCAATTTATGTTTTAGCTTCCATAATGTTGGTGAGGTATTAATGTATGCATGAAGAGTTGCACTGAACATAATTACAGTGGTAAAGTGATAAACACAGAGCTATTTTGCCTGGTAATATTATGTATTTAACAGGTTTATTTGTTCAACAGTTTTAACTTTAATTATGTTTTGCCATTTGGGATTTTTCGACATGTAGCCATCATAGCCCTTCTCTGGCTATTAGTCTAAGAAGATTGCATTCATTATAAAAATAATCCATATTTATTTAATTTTTTTGCTTACTGCCTTACAAGTAAACTAAAAAAATGACAACTTTCTTTGCTGCTGGTATTATGTGCCTCATTTGGATGCTCAACACATCGTTTTCCATTCCTATGTGTGGCAGGAGAAGGTGCTGCGCTGGGTTCCATCACACAGACTTGGAGTTCGGTGTTAGAGGTGTCCCCCAGACGTTGGCTCCAGCCCACCCTGAGACTCTCCAGTGCTCTGGGCAGCACACTGCCAGAAGACAAACAGGCGACATGTCCCGAAGCTGATAAATGGATGCAGAGGGCCAGTCTTCCCAACAGCCAGGGCAGGCCTGTGTTCTGCCACGGCAGAACAGTCTCTCTGCAATCACCCTTCCAGGCAGCGGAGACTGGAGTACACCCCAATGAGGTGAGTTTGTAAGAGTGTAATGGACTCGCATTATGTCACTGAACTTGAGAGAAAGGTGCTGGTTTCTCTTTTGCAAATGGACTATTACATGTTGGGCTCATTATTTCGGTGCTGCTGCAGAGAGCAGTGCACGCTCAGGACCCAAAGCCTTTTCCGGCCCCGATGACTCATCAGCTCCTACCTGGGCAGTCCTCTTCTAGCTGAGGCAGATTACTTCTGCAGTAAAGTCTTTTGATAAAAGCAGATTTTTTCCCCCCATATCTGGCCGAATGGCACATTTTATTTGGCTTGCATCGTGTTGTTGCTGGAGGTATAAAGTACACACAGTCGGCACAGATCTTGGGTGTACAGCATGACAAACCACACTCACGCATGTACCCAGGCCTCTCAGGATGGGGGACATCAGGGTGACCCCACCAGCTCTCTCCTATCTCCCTCCCAGGACTCCGCCTTCCCCCCTCTCCCCGTAACTTGCACAGAGGTATTTATTTATGTTTTGATAAAAAGCAGATTGAAGGTAATATTGGTATTAATTTTATGATTTTAAGTACTATGAGTACTTTTATTTTAAGTACATAATTTTATGTACTTAAGTGCACTTGTTCATCCCTGGTAAATACAACTGCCAAGCACCGTGGGCCAGAAGAGACAAAGGTTCTTCCTCATTCACTCATGAGACAAGCATTCATTGTCATACATAAAATCTGTTCATTGCAGGAAACAGATTAAAAGACAAAAAACACACACACACAAAAACCACCCAGAACAGAAAAACAAACAAACAAAAACACACCGCAGACCCTGCCCTGTAGGGTTTTGTAGTTATGATCCTTTGTCTATCATTTTAGCCATGGGTGCAAATGTGTGTATGTGAGTCGCATACACATTCACACACAGACATGTACCCACATGCACACTTGAAGTTTTTATTTTATTCCTTTTCTCCTCATACATAAAGCTACACACAAAAAAGGAAGATAAGATGATGTGGTCATGACATTGAGTGAGCCAGATCAGCGGCTTCCACCAGACATGAGGTTAAAAGCATCCTATACACGCCATCAGGTCTGCAAGCATTCTTCTGCTTCTGGTAGATTAACTCTGGTACCTTGGGTATGTATGTATCTTATTGGCTTATGACTGGCTTCTGCCTCTTCAGTTTGGTACTGCATTTGGACCACAAGCTTGGTTCTTGCTGACCTGTTTCCTGGAGTGAGGTTCCATTTTCTCTTGGTCCACGCTCTGAAACCGATGCACCATCTCCTCAGACGATTCTGGCTGCTGCCACCCATGTCTTGGTTACATGTCACTGCTACTTCAACAAAAGTAGAGTTCCAATTGTGGGCCCTTGCTGTACCAAGGTTCTCTTGGCATTAATATTTGCATTTATAATCAATTTTCCAGGCCCCTTGATTCCACCAGAAAATACAACATTTTCTTTGTAAATTCTCTTTCCTTGGAAATTTCCATGGAATTCTCTTGGAGAATTTCTTTATGACTTACCAGGTTGGTAAGTCAATGATTAATTTTTTGTCTTGAACAGAGTTTCTTCTTTTAATACCCTTGAAGTAGGATGCTTTATGGTAGAACTCCTGTTAGAAGAACATGGACCTTTAATGAGGCCAACAATCCCCAATTACTAACAAACACACACACACACACACACACGCACGCACACTCCTGTGCTTATACACATAATGGCTTTATAGCTTTTGTGATACTTGTTTAGCTATTAATTATTCTTTCAGTTTCAAAGTGGAGATAGGACCCCACTGTGAACTGGTCAAGATTTTTCCCTTTACAAATTTAGCTTCAGTTTGAAAGGAAATGTAATTGATGAAACCATTACTGTGTATCTTGAGTTATGGGTATCTGGCATGGATTAAAAGGAAAGAAACAGTAAAATATCATAGGAATCTCTTTCATATATATATATATATATATATGAGAGAGAGAGAGAGAGGAAAAACATCAGTCTGGACTCAGAGTGTTTAATCTACCATAGCTTTGTTATTCTCTTTCTTGTTTGTGCCAGTTTGAATTATTTGGTTCTATTTTTTGTGTCTCTCTGCACTTAGCAGGATATTTAGATATGGAATAGAAGAAATTGAGCTCAGTTCATGCACATGCAAGAATACCACGCTCATTCAATCACATAGAGATAGAAAGAGTAATCCAATGGAAACAATTTCTTCCCCTCGTTCTTGTGCTTTCCCTGAGCTTTGAAGACATGATCTACTTCTGCCTGTGGTCTAATCTTAGACTTTTGATACTTTGGAAGATACAGCTGAACCTACAGAATGATGACTTCCTTCTTGGTGGCACTCGGTCCTTGCTGATGTCATAGCTTGTCCTTCCCCCCTTTAATGGCAGGTGCATCATGTGTGGGGTACACCTTTCGGTGTGTAAAAAAAACACCATGATAATCACTTATTCACATCATCTTTGAGCCATTTGTTGGAAAACAGGTATTCTATGAGAAATAGAATAGAATTTCAAAACCTAGCAAAATAATATACAAAGAAAGATTATTTAAGAAAAACTATGTTTTGGTGAGAACTCCATTGTTGCTTAATTTCGTTAAGTGTAGAATTTGCTTCTGGCATTGGGTTGGTATTTTGCAGAATATAACAGAGCCATAAATATTGCCTTCATGTGTCCTCAAAATATCTTTTTATTTAGAAGCTGGAAGTCTTGGGGCACCTGGGTGGCTCAGTCAGTTAAGCATCCAACTTCCATTCAGGTCATGATCTCACCTCACTGTCTGTGGGTTCGAGTCCCGTATTGGGCATTTTGCTGTCAGTGCAGAGCCCGCTTCAGATCCTCACCTCCCAACCCCGCCTCTCTACCCCTACCCTGCTTTCATGCACTTTCTCTCTCTCAAAAATAAACAAACAAACATTAAAGAAAAACAGAAGCTGGAAATCTTTCTCTCAGAAATGTATTTTGGACTAATAATTTCAAATTGCTGATGGCTACTCTTTGACAATGTCTCCTACATAATTTAGTTGTTTGAGCACTTTCTATTCTACAAATTTATGACTTCTTCATAGTTTTCATTCTTTCAGTGCTCTGATACACCAGATATGGTTATCTAAGAATAAGTTGATGTTTTCCCATAACATTTGGTAGACTCAAGAGTGATTGTTGCTCAATCTTCCCCTTTCCATATGTGTATGCACTTACATTTTCAGTAAGTTAACGTATTTCTTTAAAAATTTAACGAGAACTCTCTTTTGAGCATGTCTGATATATTACGCGAGAACAGTGTCAGTTTAAATTTTGTATCCTTTAAGGTGCCTGGGTGGCTCAGACGATTAAGCATTCGACTCTTGATTTCCATTCAAGTCGTGATCTCACTATCACAATCTCATGGTCATGGGATCGAGCCCTGCACTGGGTTCTGCACTAGGTGTGCTCTGCCTCTGCCCCTCCCCTGCTTGTGCGTGCATGCGCTTGTTCTCTCTCAAAGAAAAAAAAAGTTTAAAAATAAATAACTAAATAGTTTTCCTTTTAAGGTCATGTGTGGCAGCTTAAAATAATAAACAGATATGTACAATTAGCATTTTTCTTTAAAATCAAAATTAGTAAGCATGCACATGTGCAAAAATCGAAAGAACAGGAGCAAAAGATGCAATAATTTCTCCTCAAGGTATCCTTTGATATTACTGGCACATTGAAGCAAAATTCAAAACAAGCCCATTTTGCCCATCACACACTCCAGTCTGTGAATTGCCATGAAGGCTGCCATTTGATCTTTTGACTAAATACAGGATGGATAAAGGACTGTGCATGCGGACCACCCCTGGCCACAGAACACTGAAGTAAAAATAGGTAAAGAGAGGGAGTAAAGGGATGTGTTCCCAAATTTTATACCTCTGTGAATGCTGTTTGCGCTCATGAAGGAAAACTGCCCCGTGCATGCTGTGTGTTAATAATGAAACATAATTTGAGGGGCGCTTGGGTGGCTCAGTCAGTTGACTGTCCAACTTCGGCTCAGGTCATGATCTTGCAGTTCAAGCCCCACATTGGGCTCTCTGCTGTCGGCACAGAGCCTGTGTTGGACCCTCTGTCCCCGCTGTTTCTGCCCCTCCCCTGCTTACACTCTCTCTTTCTCTCTCAAAAATAAATAAAAACATTTTATAATGAAACATAAATCCATAAAAGCAAGAAAAGTTTGCAGGAAACAATAGAGTGTTGTCATTTTCGTGTTTTGCACCATCGAACGTGTGTAATGTCTATTTCTGGGTAGAACAAGCATTCAGAAAGACTATCTCCAATTCCATAAAAGGCTGCAGAGTATAAGAGACTTACGCCCAATAAAGACCAAACAAAAATCATTAGTTTTGTGCTCAAGTTTTAGCATTTTAACTAAATACAGCTTAGTTTGCCCTAAATGGTTTTGCATGTCCTGCTTAAAATTAGAAAAAGCATGAAATGGATTTCAGTGGATTCCTACGAAATAATGTCAATATAAGTCTCTCCCACTGATGACTAATTGATATTGTAAGCAGAAAGTATATTTATACTATCAAAACTAAAAATATTATCCAATGATTTCTGCTGGGTAAATTTGGATAGTTGGCTGACTTCAAAGTTGAGTCTAAAGGAGGAGAAAGGTTATATCCTTCAGAACAAATAAGCTGGGTCATGCCTGTGAATACAGTGAAGTTAGTTGAGTTGATGGTATTGACTTTATAATGAGTTAATAATGAAAAACTGGCTGTACATAGAATTTAGCAGCTCTTAATAACAGAGTTATTATTAACTTGTTAATAAATGTTATATATTTATTCATACATTTTATCTTAAACACAATTACCAGTCTCATTATTCTCAGATAAAACAATTCATTGTCTGGTTTTTGAGAAAGCTACATGGCATTGTCCAGAATTAAAGATTTTGAAAGTCATCCATGTTACAAATTCAAAAGCATATCCACACTTCATAAGTTACTCCATGCTCTTATGTTCCAAAAACTTAACACAAATTTCTATTGTAGAATCAACACACAGTTTCATTGTAGAAATTACTTTCAATTTTTGAGTAACGAGTTTTAAGTATCATATTCTCTGGCCAATTAATCTTTGACAAAGCAGGAAAGAGTATCCAGTGGAAAAAAGACAGCCTCTTTAACAGCTGGGAGAACTGGACAGCAACATGCAAAAGAATGAAACTAGACCACTTTCTTACACAAAAATACACAAAAATAAACTCAAAATGGATGAAGGACCTGAATGTGAGACAGGAAACAACCTCCTTGACTTCAACCACAGCAATTTCTTACTCAACACATCTCCAAAGGCAAGGGAATCAAGCGCAAAAATGAACTACTGGGAGGGACCTCATCAAGATAAAAAGATTCTGCACTGCAAAGGAAACAATCAACAAAACTAATAAGCAACTGACAGAATGGGAAAAGATATCTGCAAATGACATATCAGATAAAGGACTAGTATCCAAAGTCCACACCTGAAAAACAAATAATCCAGTGAAGAGATGGGCAGAACACATGAACAGACACTTCTCCAAAGAGGACACCCAGATGACCAACAGACACATGAAACGATGCTCAGCTTCACTCACCATCAGGGAAATACAAATCAAAACCACACTGAGATACCACCTCACGCCGGTCAGAGTGGCTAAAATGAACAAATCAGGAAAGTACAGATGCTGGCGAGGATGTGGAGAAATGGGCACCCTCCTACACTACTGGTGGGAATGTAAACTGGTGCAGCGGCTCTGGAAAACAGTGTGGAAGTTCCTCAAAAAGTTAACACTCGAACTCCCCTCTGACCCAGGAATAGTAATGCTAGGAATTTACCCAAGGGATATAGGCGTGCTGATTGCTAGGGGCACATGTACCTCAATGTTCATAGCAGCACTTTCAACAATAGCCAAATCACCAACTGATGAATGGATCAAGATGTGGTTCATCTATACAATGGGATACTACATAGCAATGAGAAAGAATGAAATCTGGCCATTTGTAGCAACGTGGATGGAACTCGAGGGTGTTAGGCTAAGTGAAATAAGTCAGGCAGAGAAGGACAGATATCATATGTTCTCACTCATATGTGGCACAGGAGAAACTTAACAGAGGACCATGGCAGAGGGGAAGGGGAAAAAAAGGAGAGGGAGGGAGGCAAACCATGAGAGACTCTTAAATACTGAGAACAAACTGAGGGTTGATGGGGTTGGGGGAGAGGGGAAAAGGGGAATGGGCATGAAGGAGGGCACTTGTTGGGATGAGCACTGCGTGTTATATGGAAACCAACTTGACAATAAACTATAAAAAAATAGGATATTAAAAAAACAAAGTATATTCTCAGAAATGTATATTTTTAAAAAGATGAACAGTCACTGGCTTAATTGTTTTCAATTATTCCTGTGACTGCTTGGAAGTTTACCCATACAGTTTTTTACATTCCCACTTGATGTTTAGACATTAAATTATTGGAATAATTCTGTGAAAAAGCATAGACAGCTGGACTTTTGAGAGGAGTAACTAAGGGACTTATAAAGTAGATAATAGGTAAAGAAGGTCTTGTGAATCTCCATACAATCCCAACACACTCCTATCTCCTTTGTCGGGCTAAGGACACTTAGGAAATCTGGGGGCAGTGGCCTGTGCCCACAGTTGTTGGTTTGTGTAGTTCCTTTAAACCCGAGTTGTCAGTCTGGAATGTCAGTGTTCAAGAAGTGGTCATTTTGTGAAAGACATACAAGACGGGGGACAGTCGGTGCCTGGTTGCGGGTGACCACGCTGTTGAACCACCACCTCCCATCCCTGGCTTTGCAGAGTGAGGGGTGTTGGGAACAGCACAGCCAGGTGGAAATGGTCTCTAGAAGCAAGGGCCTAAGCTCAAGTCCCCATTCTATCCCTGATAGGTTCTCCAACTTTGGGCAAGGCATCTAACCACTATGAATCTTGTTTTATTTGTGTTTAAAACAGGAATAGTAATGGTCTTGTCTCTTAGGGTGACTATAGAAATGAAATGAAATCTATGCTTATAAATGTTTAGCAGTATGTCTTTTATAGAATGAGGATGGAATAAGTGGTAGCTGTTATATTATAGCTACTTGTTATGTTTTCCTGCATAGAGTATATAAAGCCCTTACGTATTTATTCAGATGTATGTATGTCCAAGGCTTAGCATGACATGATTGTACATAATTAGTAGATGCCAGCACATTTACTAGGGAGGGATCAGCCAATAAATAACATGCAATTGACCTTTGGGAAGATCTTTTGAAAACCACCTGTGGCTGAGCTTTAGAGAAACATAACCAAAAGCATACCTCACCATCATAGGTAAGTAAAGTCATGCCGTTAGGTATTAAGGAAGGAGTGCTGCTGGTATTGAGCCTCTAAGTATAACTTTGATAATCTACACACTAGAGGACTCCTTGTACTTATGTGATTAAGTGAAGGGAATAATAACACAGGGTTCATTCAATGCTCAACAGAATCTAGGATTACGAGTAAGGAGTAAGAAACTCAAATTGTCTGAGAAGTTTACCCAAAGATAACATAGACCTATTTTCTAATATAATGGACGTAATTTTCTTTTATGCTGGGTCATCACATCACTTCGTCAACTTAGGCACTTAGGGATTTGACTCATAGAGACAATGGCTCTCTTACAGGTAATAGGAATTCATAATGTGAACCACTTGGGATCTTTCTGCATACCGTGTGTTGTGCCAGAGAAGGTCATGAACTACTACCAATTTTTGAATATTCTTTCATATTCAGAAGGCATAACCTCTTTTTCGAGAAACTCGTTAGCTAGAATATGAAAATTTAGCCAATGAAAGAACCAAGGATCTAAAAGATCTGCTCAGATTTATAAAACCAGTCATCGTAAAACCGAGACTCCCCACTTCTGAACCACTGCTTTCATTTTTCCTCTGTTCGCTTTGGTCATACAGACCATTTTGGACAAAGTGGAGCAAGCCTACATTTATATCCAGCACACAAGTGTTTCAAAATTTCAAGTTGATTTACCTCTTTGTTTCCCCAAAGTTCTTATTAAAGCAATTTCTGACTATGACCAAAATTGAAAGCGTGTAAGTAAGTATTGAAGTAGGACCACATGCTGTTTTCACCCAACTTAAAGCAGGAAATGTTGGCAAGGAGAGAAAATCCATCTTGGATGGTTTCCCATTGGCTTCCAAAGGGAGTAGATAAGCAATGTATGAATACCCAAACATTTTTTTTTAATCTTCACTAAATCCTTACACAAACTTTAAAAATCCTGTCCACCCCTCATTTATCTACATAGTATATTTGGAAACAATAAGGGAAAATCAATGAGGCATTGAGTTGGCATGAATGTGGAACCTGAATTCAGCGTTTGGCTTTGAAAAATAGGGCCATAGTAGTGCTGCTGAGACATCCCACGGGGAGGAGAAGCCAGTGGTGAGCCAGGACAATGTGCTGCTCTGGCTGTCCGTGGACTTGGTAGTACTCAGCTTTGTGGAGGCAAATCCGGAGCAGCAGACCATTCGTTACTCATCTGGAACCCAGTCATCTGAGCCGATAAAATGGATGCCACACAAGCATAAATGAGCTACAGTCCAAGATTTACTGGAGGTACTGCATAATGTGTAGGTGCCTGCCAATACTATTTGGGATGATTAGCAAGCCTATAACAGCAGAAACGTGAAATAAATAAAAGTGACAGTATGAAACCTGTGGTAGGCATTTACTGAATTCACAAGTATCCTGAGAGAGAGGGGTGGGGGGATGTTGGTGTTAGATTCAAATACAAGAGATTTTCTATTCTCATGATCTCCCTGTTCATTAGATGAAATGCACATTTTTAGGTACCTGGGTCTTTCTTTTTAATGATTTTTTTAATGATTAACTTTATGATATCTTGACCCTTGTCTTTTTTTTTTTCAGTTTATTTATTTTGAGAGAGAGAGAGAGAGAGAACCTGTGTGGGAGAGAGGGGTAGAGACAGAGGGAGAGAGAGAATTTCAAGCAGGCTCCGTGCTGTCAGCACAGAGCTGATGCAAGACAAACCTCTGAACCATGAGATCATGACCTGAGCTGAAATCAGGAGTCAGATGCTTAACCCACTGAGCCACCCAGGTGCTGCCAAGTCCCTGGATCTTAAAGAAAGAGGAGAGTCTATAGCCTTAGATTGCACTTCACAGAAGGGCAATGGGCTAGCCTAGTTCATATATGTTTTTTAGATGAACTTTATATTTTTTATCATATAAATTTTCCAGAAAAGGAAAAGATGACCCTAATTAGAGAACAAAGCAGCTGGTGGAATCCAACACCTTTCCTCAATATCCTACAACAGGATGGCATACTTCTTGATTTCTTAGCCCCTATTTCCTATTGGCTAATGGAAGATACTTATGTTTGGAGAATCTTATCTGAATAACATAGGAAAGAAGACAAAGAGACAAAACAGAACTAATGATGTCAACTTAATTATAATCCTTAAATTAAGGCATACAGTTATATATATATATGTATATGTATACATGTATGTATATATCTATGTATGTATATAGATATACACATACGTATATGTATTATTTTATTTTATTTTATTTTTATAATTTACACCCAAGTTAGTTAGCATAGAGTTATATTTTATCTCTGGATAAAAACATGAAAACTTTTCACAAGAGCATTCAGTTGGATCAAGCAGAAACTGAGATTCACATGGGGATATAATGTATGTCATGGCAACTATAGTTAATGATACTGTACTGTATATTTGAAAGGCATTCAGAGTGTAGATCTTAAAAGTTCTCATCTTAAAAAAAAACTGTGACTATGTGTGATCATAAATAACTAAACTTGTTGTATTTGACATTTGCAATATATTCATACATCAAATCGTCATGTTATATACCTAAAACTAGTACAATGTTATATGTTAATTATATCTCAATTTAAAAAAAAAAAGGGGGGGGGATCCGGGCAAGATGGCGGTGAAATAGGGAATTCCATACTTCCTGCCTGCATCTCACAAACAAAGAAGGGCTGAAGCCAAAGGACTCTGACCCACAAAGTCTGAGAGGAAAAGAGACAGAGTCCACTAAGAAGACAGCCTCATAGGGCTACCTCAAGAAACAAGCCAAAGTACACAAGGTGGAGAGTCCCAATTATCACTACGAGTAGGGAAATAAAATAACCAAAGTCTCAACAAGAGAGACCAAGGGACACCATTAAAAGAACACTCCCTGAATGGACAGGCCCTGGACAGTCTATGAGCCGCCTCTAATACAGCAGAACTTGCAGGTGCAGAGCACATAACAAACTTTTAAAACTTAGAAGAGACAGAAAACTAGACAAAATGATGAAAAGGAAGAACTCTCCTCTAAAGAAATTCCAGGAAGAAGTGACAGCTAAAGAATTGGTCAAAACAGATAGAAGCAACATAAATGACAAAGAATTTAGAACAATAGTCATAAAATTAATCGCTGGACTTGAAAAAGGCTTGGAAGACACCAGAGACACTATTGCTACAAAGATTATGGACCTTAAAAATAGCTATGATTAATTTAAAAGTGCTATAAATGAGGTGCATAATAAAATGGAGGCAGCCACTGCATGGACTGAAGAGGCAGAGAGGAGAATAGGTGAATTAGAAGACACAATTATAGAAAAAGAGGAAGCCGAGAAAAAGAGAGATAAATTGATCCAGGAGCATGAAAGGAGAATTCGAGAACTGAGTAATGCAATCAGCGGAACAATATGCATATCATAGAAATTCCAGAAGAAGAAGAGAGAGAGAGAGAGAGAGAAAGGGGCTGAAGGGGAACTTGAACAAATTATAGCCAAGAACTTCCCCAATCTGGGGAGGGAAACAGACATGGAAATCCAAGAGGCACAGAGACCTCCCCTCAGACGTCACTTGAATCATTCTTCTGCACAACATATCATAGTGAAACGGGCAAAATATAAGGATAAAGAGAGAATTCTGAAAGCAGCTAGGGATAAAGGGGCCCTAACGTACAAAGGGAGACATATCAGGGGAGTTGCAGACCTATCTACTGAAACTTGGCAGGCCAGAAAGGAATGGCAGGAAATCGTCAATGTGATGAACAGAAAAACTATGCAGCCAAGAATCCTTTATCCCGCAAGCCTGTCCTTCCGAATAGAAGGAGAGATAAAGGTTTTGCCAAACAAACAAAAACTGAAGGAATTCATCACCACTAAACCAGCCCTACAAGAAATCCCAAGGGGGACTCTACGAGGGAAATGTTGCAAGGAACACGAGGTACCAGACACCACTATACGCAGGAATCCTACAGAGAACACAATGACTCTAAACCCATATTTTTCAATAAGAACACTGAATGTAAATGGACTAAATGCTCCAATCAAAGGACATAGGGTAGCAGAATGGATAAAAAAACAAGATCCATCTATTTGCTGTCTACAAGAGACTCATTGTAGACCTGAGGACACCTTCAGATTGAAAGTGAGGGGATGGAG
>CM053577.1:135831295-136030786 GCA_028646485.1 Cryptoprocta ferox | reverse complement strand
TCACAATTGCACGAAAAACCATAAAATACCTAGGAATAAACCTAACCAAAGATGTAAAAGATCTGTATGATGACAACTGTAGAAAACTTATGAAGGAAATTGAAGAAGACACAAAGAAATGGAAAAATGTTGATGCTCATGGATCCAAAGAATAAATATTGTTAACATGTCAATACTCCCCAAAGCAATATACACATTCAATGTAATCCCAATCAAAATTGCACCAGCATTCTTCTCAAAGCTAGAGCAAACAATCCTAAAATTTGTATGGAACCACAAAAGACCCCAAATAGCCAAAGTAAAACTGAAGAAGAAAACCAAAACCGGAGGCATCACAATCCTAGACTTTAGCCTCTACTACAAAGCTGTAATCATCAAGACAGGATGGTATTGGCACAAAAAAAGACACATAAACCAATGCAATAGAATAGAGAACCCAGAATTGGACCCACAAACATATGGCCAATTAATCTTTGACAAAGCAGGAAAGAGGATCCAGTGGAAAAAAGACAGCCTCTTTAACAGATGGTGCTGGGAGAACTGGACAGCGACATGCAGAAGAATGAAACTAGACCATCTCTTACACCATACACAAAAATAAACTCAAAATGGATGACGGACCTGAATGTGAGACAGGAAACCATCAAAACCCTAGAGGAGAAAGCAGGAAACAACCTCCTTGACCTCAACCGCAGCAATTTCTTACTCGACACATCTCCAAAGGCAAGGGAATCAAGAGCAAAAGTGAACTCTTGGGACCTCATCCAGATAAAAAGATTCTGCACGGCAATGGAAACAATCAACAAAACTCATAGGCAACCGACGGAATGGGAAAAGATAGCTGCAAATGACATATCGGATAAAGGGCTAGAATCCAAAATCTGTAAGGAACTCACCAGTGTCCACACCCAAAAAACAGATAATCCAGTGAAGACATGGGCAGAAGACATAAACAGACACTTCTCCAAAGAGGACACCCAGATGGCCAACAGACACATGAAACGATGCTCAGCATCACTCATCATCAGGGAAATACAAATCAAAACCACACTGAGATACCACCTCATGCCAGTCAGAGTGGCTAAAATGAACAACTCAAGAGACTATAGATGCTGGCGAGGATGTGGAGAAACGGGCACCCTCCTGCACTGTTGGTGGGAATGTAAACTGGTGCAGCCACTCTGGAAATCAGTATGGAGGTTCCTCAAAAAATTAACACTAGAATTTCCCTATGACCCAGCAATAGCACTGCTAGGAATTTATCCAGGGGATACAAAAGTGCTGATGCATAGAGGCACATGTACCCCAGTGTTCATAGGAGCACTTTCAACAATAGCCAAATCATGGAAAGAGCCTAAATGTCCATCAACTGACGAATGGATCAAGAAGATGTGGTTTATATACACAATGGAATACTACACGGCAATGAGAAAGAATGAAATCCGGTCATTTGTAGCAATGTGGATGGAATTCAAGAGTGTTATGCTAAGTGAAATAAGTCAGGCAGAGAAGGACAGATACCATATGTCTCCACTCATATGTGGAACAGGAGAAACTAAACAGAGGACCATGGGGGAGGGGAAGGGGAAAATAGTTAAGGAGAGGGAGGGAGGCAAACCATAAGAGACTCTTAAATACTGAGAACAAACTGAGGGCTGATGGGGGTGGGGGAGAGGGGAAAATGGGTGATAGGCATGAAGGAGGGCACTTGTAGGGATGAGCACTGCGTGTTACATGGAAACCAACTTGACAATAAACTATAAAAGACAAGAAAAAAGTAGAAAAAATTAAAGTATTGCTTCAATGTTACATCTAAAACATGTATTTGAAATGGAATACATACTGTTCCTCCTGCCTCAAATGCTTTTCCCTTCCTCACCACCTCGTTAACTCTCCCCTTCCTTGAGTCTCTTCAGTTCAAGGTTTACTTACTTGGGGAACCCATGCTGATCTTTCTATCAAGGTACAACTGTTCTCATACATTTCTCAGTGAGCCATGTACTTCTTCCAATAGTGATCATGGTTTTATTTTTGTTCATGAAGTCCTTGATTATATATCCCTGTCACTAGACCATCAGATCCATGGGGAAGAGGCCTTCCCTGGTTTTGTGCAGTGCTATCTTTGGACATGGCGTAGTTGTTAGCATACAATAGCTCTCAATATATATCCAATGAATAAAGTAATTGATATGAAATAATAAATGGAAGAGCATGTTTATTGAAAGGATGTGATAGTCTTGTGGGTAACAAAGCACATCCTTGGCTGATGAGACTGAAAACATTCTCCAGAGTTCATTTCAAAGTGAACTAAATCTAAACTATACGTCTTAACGTTGCTATGTTGAATGTTCAATACATGAGTGTTTCGGCACACAGAAACAACTACATTTTATGCTTTTATTAGTAAGAACCAGATAAATTCAATATCAAGGATTTATCAAATAAATGCAGCTCCTGTCACAGGATAATCCTTTTTCCAGCATTTTCAAAAAAAAGAGGATGATGAAAGGAAAAATACATATTTTGTATGTGATTCATAATCTGCTGATGCAAAGTCAAACTCTCCTCTGAGGCACTCTGCAAGTGTCTGATATTTTCTGAAAACAATTTAGAATCACGTGCTTTTTCTTATTGCTTACTTGCTGGCATTCTAGTACCTTCTATATAGGACAGGATTCACCCACGAATGTCTTGCTTACCAGGGAATGTGTTTTTGCTTTGTTTTGTTTTGGGTTACAAACCAAAACCACGAAGGGGTTCTCTTACTTATCCTGAAAAGCATGCCTCTAAGATTGGAGTCTTCTAGTTAAATTCATAATGGAATTTGAGACTGCTTCAAGAAAGAAACTTCAGGGCCTGACTGTCATGGCCACATCTGGAATGGTGTGTTCCGTAGCCTCAGAGCCCCAGATAAATACCTTATGTACAAGGATGTGTAGTCTTCACACACTGGCTATCTTCACCCCAGTGAGGTTCTTCAGTGAACACCCCCTTTAAAACTCTCAGAATATGAGGGGCACCTGGCTGGTTCAGTTGGTTAAGTGTCCACCTTTGGCTGAGGTCATGATCACATGGATCGTGAGTTTGAGCCCCGCGTCAAGCTCTGTATTGACAGCTTGGAGCCTGGAGTCTGCTTCAGATTCTGTCTCTCTCTCTCTCTCTGACCCTCCCAACTCATGCTCCCTCTTTCTCAAAAATAAACATTAAAAAATTTTTAAAAACCTCTCAGAATATCAGAATTTATGACACTAGATTAAATGCTAAAATTCTCAAGACAAAACATTCAAATGGGAAAGAAAAGGCCTTTTCATGGTAGACTCAGAAAACATCACTGATAGTAGTTTAAGACCAGACTTCAGAAGTGTAGTCAGCACGGAAGCAAAAGTGAGCTGAGGGAGAAGGGTAGCCATGTCATTCACTTCAATTCATCTTGGCTGCAACGTCACTGTCCTAAATAACTAACTTCCTAAATCATTGCTTTTTCATTAGGGTAAGTTCACAGATGCCTATGTATAAATCAATGAGGAAAAAAAATGTCAAGATGGATTTTTTCTTTCATGTGTACTTAAATTATCCAATAACTATGTAATTACGAAGAAGGCACAGTGCTTAATATCTGGTAAATACTGAAGTAATTCAGTGTGAGCTTGAGATGTGAAAGAGAAAAAGAGATACACAAATGGGAAAGGAAGGGAGGGAGAGAAGAAGGAGAAGGGAAGTAAGAAGAGAAAAAGAAAAATTTGTGTATGTAATGCTCATACATTTCCCACACTGAACACTGTTGGCCCAACAACAACAGAAAATCTTCCTGATGTTATTTTCTATTGACAATCTCTGTTGGACTATCTCCTTTATCCAAAATACTGTATTTCATTTAAGTTTTTGATAAAAATATTACAATGTTTTGATAAACTATGTCTGCTGTCCTCTCTTACTTTAAGTCATCCAATTACTCTAAATGACATAGACTTGTGGTAGGTCCCAAAGTTTGAAATTACTGATATTTGGTTTATTAGCTCAAGAAATGGATATTCAAGAAGATAATGAGGTAAATAAGAAAATGTATATGGTGGAACAAATAAGATATTGTGGCACAAGAGAAGAAATTCTCAAGTCCCTTGGGAAGGAGAATGGGGAGAAACTGGATGTGAATTCTTCACAGAAGAGATGAGGCTTGATTGCTGTCCTTTAGAACCAGTAGATATTCAGCAGACAGACGGCATCCGGGAAGCTTTGGGAGAAAGACTTGGAGGTGGAGGGAATAAAATGCCAAAGCATGATAATCTGAAGTAGCAAGATGCACCTAGCGACCAAAGATGGAAGCGGAAGTGGGATGCCAAAAAAAGGGAGCCAGAAGACAAAGACTACATCACGGAAGCCACTGGATGGTGCACATAGATGGTACTGATTTAGTATGTCACCAGGAAATTTGAAGTATAGAAGTAAAGTAATGTGTTTTTTTTAAAAGACTTAACCAACAATGTAGAAGATAGACTTAGGGAAACCACAGGAAGAGAGATCAATGAGAAAATCCTGACAATGGCCCACGAGAGATGACGAACACATGACATAGGGCATTGGTGCTGGTACCAGAGAAGGGTTGATGATTGAGAGACATTAAGGATGGAGAACCAATAACATCCAGTGACCAGACAGGTATGAGAGATAAGGTAATGGCAGAAAGGCAAATGTCTGTAATTATGGCCAGATTTTTGGTATATATGTAAGAGCAAGAGCAAGTGTAGGGAGAAAGATGATTTTGTTTTTAAATGTGTTGGATTTTTCTGTGGGATAGATACCCTGCGAGTTATTAACAGCAGGGAGCCTCAAAACAAAAGTGTAGAGAGCTAAGGAAAGAAGCCTGGAATGGAGATATTGGTTTGCAGTCCTCACAATCCAGGTAGCACTGGATGCGGTGGGCATTGAACAGGTTGCCACTGGAAGGCAGGGGACTGAATACCAACACCTGGTGGGGAAATAAAAGAAGAGATTATGGATGTGAGAAAAAGAAAAAGCAACCAAAGTGCAAAAGGGGATCAGGAGAGAATGGTGTCCGAGATGTTAGCACAGGAAAGATTTTTGTGGGAAGGTAGTGGTCACTAAGGAAGCCACAGAATTTAGATTAGCTTGATGTAGTACAGACATTGTCATGTTGTTTGTTTTGAATTATTACTTACAAACTGCATTTAAAAACTGCTTCAGAAACTCAGTCGTTATCCCTTATACTTGCCATTCTCTTTCAGATAAATTGAATGAAAATATTTGAATCCAGAATGGTTTCTTATTCATATTTCTTTACGTAGAAACATCTCCCACAGAGCATAGAGGAACACCGCATAACGTTTGAATATAAATATTGCTGAAGTGATGAATAGACTATCGGGTTTTGGTAAACTCTCATCTTCATTGTGACAATGAACACGTTTTTGAATTCTATAAACTGTTAATCTGTTAATATGTAAATGGTCCCATGTGTGCATAAGAGAAGGAGGGAGAGAGGGAGGGAGAGAGAGAGAGAGAGAGAGAGAGAGAGAGAGAGAGAGGTTTCCATGTTTGAAGATGCTAATTCATTCATTCTGCGGGAATCACATTCTATTACATCCAGTAGGAGAAAGTGCTCCTGACAGGCCTGTACGAGCTGGATTCGCTCAGCTTCCTACCTTCTGATAACTTATTTCAGCTGATCTATATTTTTGCCATTTTGAGTCAACCTCTTGCCTTTATCAGTTTTAGCTGCATTTCCAGTCTCCAATTTGCTACTTTGGCAGAGCGAAGGAGATTCTAAACTTGGCATTTATGCATTTTTTATCCACTCAAAATAATAAAAAAGGTAATTTCTCTCAACATGTGTGTCATGTGAAAATAAAAAACCAATTGCGTTGGTCACCAATCTTGCTAAGTCAGGCAGAGAGAGAGGAGTTTTCAGTGTTATTAAATGAAATCAAGATGTTATTTGTTCAAGTCTATATCCCTCAACCCGTGGCAAGTTAAGACTTATTGATCTCATGAAGGACTTAGGCCAGGGTAATATCAGAGAAAAGTGAAATCACAGGGCGGTCAGTTCTAGGCCTGTCTGCTGCTCCAAAAAGAAATATGAGAACTGATTACAAATGCAACACCTCCCTCCCTGCCCCCAATTCTCAATGAAGTCCACCATATGCAAAGTTTGGGAATACACCCCCACCAGGCTTACTGTGCGGATTGAGGGAAATGAGGCATGCTAATGTGCTTACAAACTGTAATGCATGACAACGCCATCCAGCGCTAGCTTGCCCGACTGCACCACTCCAAATGCAGCTCAGTGCAGAACAAGAAGCTGGGCTAAGAGGGGACAGGACAAGTGGACTGAGGCAAGCTAAGAGGACAAACAGGCAAGGAGACACTCAGAGGGCCAAAGGGGATGATCACCAACTGGGGGCAAATCAAGCAAGCCCGATAAGAAATCGAGGAATAGGGAAAGTGGTTTCTAGTGGGCACTGCCCCATGGAGACTCACGGACATCCAAGTTAGAGTAAGAATCTGGTACCCTTGGAAAGCAATAGATTTAAATCTTTATTACAAATCTATTTAGGGGGTCCTGGGTGGCTCAGTTGTGCCAGTTGAGCGTCTGACTCTTCGTTTCTGGCTCAGGTCATGAATCCCAGGGTCGTGGATCGAGCCCCATGTTGGGCTCCGCATCAGGCATGGAGCCTGCTTAAGAGTGTCTGTCTCTCTCCCTCTGCCCCTCCCTGCCCCCACTGCAGGTACATGTGCGTGCATGGGATCCCTCTCTCTCTTGCTCTAAAATAAAAAAATAAAAAGAATTTATTTAAAGGACTAGAAGAATCTAATTTTCTATTAACAAAATATTTAACCTTCAGAGTAAGAAAATCATTATGAGCACCCAATGTTAAGTAACATTTTATTAGGAATTACCTGAGAACTATGATTTTGTGCAATAGACAAATATTTGAAGGGTTCATAAATGGCTAAACACAAATAATAATCACTTATTCATGACAAATTGTAGCAAGTTGGGTTTTTCAGTTCGGGAATTTCACTTGCTACCCGGCGCCAGTTAAAGGCTGGTCTCAGGGCAGGTAGATTACTACGTGTGACTCTTACTTGCACCTTGAAAAATGATTTGACATTGTCAGGTATGGACAGATGAAAAGCTTTCAAAACATGTTTATTAGTGGCTTTTTTTTTCTAATGACATTTCAAGTGTTTGTTATATAAAAGTCACACATGAACATTTCAGTTTACTGGCATCAAATTTCCAACTAACACAGTGGTGCTCAGCACCCCTTGGAGATCACTGCCTCATCCAGTGGCCTGTCCAGAGTGTACTTCCATCCAAGTCAGCCATCAAATTGGGCAGAGATAGGAAATCAAGATCTCAGAGTAACAGGCCCCAGAAATCCACGAGCAGCCTTTGGTATTGAAGAAAACTGTTACCAGATGTGGCCAGCACACCCTAATTATTCTCACCAGTGAGTCATGCCCTTGTATAATCCTCTTCCTCTGAATCTTGGCTGAACCTGTGCCTTGCTTCCAACTAACAGAATATGGCAAATGTGACCAGATACCATCCCCATGATTATGTTACATTATATAAGACTGTCTAAATAGACTGGAGTAAGAGACTCCCCCTTGCTGGCTTCAAAGTCAGCTGTCATGATGACAGAAGGCCTACAGGGAGCGTCACCTGGCAAAGAACAAACACCCTTTAGATGCTGAGAGTTGCCCCCACCCAAGACAGCCTGTAGAAAAACTGGTCTCAGCCCTACAACTGCAAGGAGATGCATTCTGCCAACAACCTGATAGACCTTAAGGGTGGATCTTTCCCCAGTTGAGTCCCTGATGAGAACACAGTCCTGGCCAACACCTAGGTTGCAGCCTGATAAAATGGTGAGGCAGAGAGTACAGCAAAGCTGTGCCTGGACTCGTGACTTACCGAAAGCCTGAGATAATAAATATGTATTGTTTTAAGCTGCCAACTTGGTAAATGGTAATGTGTTACACAGCACAGAGAACTAATACACCAAGTAGCAAGGTTCAGCTAATTGCCAGCACCTCTTTCAATGGGAAACATATAGAACATTCCAGGATAAGAAAGTTTCCAGGTCTGGACAAGAGAAAACAAATAATTAGCAGGACACCAAAACACTAAGTTAGGCTAATTTGTGTGTTTGGGGATGTCTGTACCTGGTGGACGAGGCGGACACTCCATGAAAAGAACTAAGCACAAAGTGAGACCCTACGAGCAACCAACGTGGAGGTGTTAAGAGTTTGGGAGTGGGGGTGGTGCTCGGTGTGCAAACGAGGGGTCTAGTTATGGGGGGATTACCATAGTCAAATCTGACAATTGAGTGGGGCTTCCTCGTACTTTTTCTGGGGTGCAACAAAGAACCTCCAGTCCAAAACTCTGAGTGGCTGAAATCTTAACAGCATCCATACGCTCCTGGTGTAAAAGCATACTCTTGATATTCATTAATTATAGCACCACAGAATAAAATAACCACCAGATTAGATTCCTTAATGAGGGCTGGGATTCGCTGGTAATGAGGGACCATCTAACAAAATCCAGGGTAAAACCCACTAAGAAGAACGTGAGCTAGCAAACCCAAACTTTGACTCTTTCAGAGATTGAATAGTGGCTTTCTTTTCTCTAAAACAAGCATGATCTTTATTTAGGGTTAGAACTGGATTAAGACCCCAGCCCCTGTCTGTTTTAACTTTCTGATCTAACTTGCTCTCTAAGCCTCAGTCTACTCATTTGGAAACTCGCTGCTTCTCGTGATTATCATAGGACCAAAAGAGGTGACAAAAGGAAACAACGAAATGATTTCAATAGTCTCCCCCAAAGCACAAAGCATAAACCAAAGTCTTAGAAAAGTCCACCAGCAGAGAAAGTGTAAAGCTTTGCCTTGGAGTCAGCCTGTGAGGAGTTGAATCCTGGCTCAGGAATTTCTTCTCTCTCTTTGGGACCTTTTGCTAGTTACTTAATCCTGAGCATCCCTTTACTCATCAAAAAGGCATGAAAATAATACCTACTTTACTATACTAGGAAAATATTAAATGAGACAATATATGTAAAGTGCTTTGATTTTTCCTTACATGGTAAGTTGTTGCATTGCCTGGTTAAGACTGCTCCACTTTGGGGCAAACTAACATTGCGTGGTTGGGTCTGACTGCTCCCTGTGTGGCCTGTCCCCCCATTTCTGTTGCTATTGACACTTCTAATTAGAATAATGAGTGGCCTATCGTGTTATTATACACCTCTGTTAATACGACTAGAATTTCCAGGGCAAAGCTCTTGAGTAAAAGTGTCTGCTGTGTTGAATGGAATGTAAATTTGCAGACTGATGAAGAATTTGTGGGGTGCAGACCATGGGCTTCCTCCCTGTAATGCTGCTTATCTTCATAACCAAATATGTGTGCAGATATACTTTTCACTGTATCAGATGATATCTTTTGGGCTAATAAAAGGGGTTGATTTACTGCAAAACATTAACTTTGGTGTCAGTGTACATCACATTAGCACCAAATATAGTGGGTTACCACTGCATGCTCGGAATCATGCCATGGGCCTTCCCAGCTCCATTTAACTCCTATGTCACAGCACGCAAAGCACATTAGAATGGTGAGATATTTATACTCTAAGTTCGATGTCTATGCCATAAAAGTGATGCATGTAAGATCAATGTAACTGTAATTTAGCAATATAGGATGGGCTTGGGAAACTTTTCATGAATGTAAATGTGAATTTAATAGGCCAAGATGGTTATCTCAGAAAAGGACAGACACTTCAATTGTTTTGGAAGGTTCTGGAAGACTTGTGGAAAACAAGCTGATATTTGCTTCGCTGGCATCTTATGGAGTCAAACGGAGCCATTTAAGTCACCTTAAAAAGGGTTATTTAAAAGTAGTACTATTATCTCCTTGGCCTCTATTGAACAATATAACCAAAATATCTCACATGTCCTGAATCATCTATATTCTACTTTAGTGGATCCTACATGGAAAAATATTCTACAGTTTCCCTTAGCGACACTTTCTTGTATCTCATAAAGATCCATACACAAGCATTTGGTAACAATTGCTATGTGTAGGCAGTTTTCCATGTGCTGCTGTTTTAGAGACACAGACATGCCCAGTCACTGACAGCCCCACTGTCCCCGGTACTGGTCAACACTTGGTCCTCATTCATTAGGGCCTGGGTACTACTCTAAGCTCTTTGCAGATACAAACTCATTTAATCCTCACACAATCATCCTATGTACCGGGTAGCTGTTAGTATTCTCATCTTCATTTCACATCTGAGGAAATGAGGGCACAGAGATATTAAATGACCTGTCCATGGTCACGCAGCCAATTAGCAGCAATGCCAGTACGAAACCAAGTTGTGTGGCTCCAGATTCATGCTCTTAACCATTAGGCTGTACAGTAGACTAGGTGTTATAGGGATTACATGTGAATCTCAACTTCATCACTAATTAGCTATGGAAAAATTTGTAACATTACTACTTCCTCATGTATATTTTAGGAATAATAACACCCTTATGGTGAGGTTGGGAAGAGGACAGACAGTGCACAAAGTCTTCTTGCCCAGTGGCTAACTCATAATAGGTGTTCAACAAATATTATTTGTGTGTGTGCTTGTGTGTGTGTTTTAATTTGAGAGAGAGAGAGAGACAGAGAGAACACGCTGCAGACAGGGGCAGAGGGAGAGGGAGATGGAGAGAGAGAATCTTAAGTAGGCTCCACACTCAGTGCGGAGCCCTCCATGTGGCTCGATCCCACGAACCTGGGACCGTGACCTGAGCTGAAACCAAGAGTCAGACCCTCAACTGACTGAGCCCCCCAAGTGCCCCTCCACAAATATTATTTGTATGTAAATTTAATTCCATCAGATTTCCCATGAGGACCCCTATTAGCCTACAAATAGATTACTGGGATGTGTGATGCTTTTTGCAACAACCCCATTAATACCTTCGCATAATTTAGTTTGACTAACTGCAGCCAAGAACAAAGTGTTGCGAGGCAATGAAGACAAAGACAAACCTATTTGTGTACAGAGGCAATCAGAGGGCGCTAGGCACTGCTGAGCAGGACAGGCCCAGGCTGGTGTCCATGGAGCTGTCTTGGGCAGAGGTCACTGTGGGGGGGTGGGGGGTGACAAGAGAGAAGAAAGGCCAGCAGGAGTACAAAAAGGCCTGAGCATGTCTTCCTAGGGCAGGAGCTTCTTTAATGTCTGTATTTTATACCACGGCCCAGTGCCAGGACTGGGTTGGAAGTATTCCGCATCCTGCCAGCAATGGAAAGGCCACAAAAAAGTTCTCTTATTTCCTCCTACAGGCATTGACCATCATGATATATCTGCACTAGCTGAGTACTGAGTACTGCTGAGTACTTCTCCCGATTTTCCACAGTGGCATACAAAGGAAATGTCAGAAAGCAGGTACTCAAGCATCGGTACCTCCATCTGAGCTCTGCGTGGGCTCAGCAGCTGCACCTGGGGAGACAGTGCTGCATTACCCACCGGCACTGAGCAGAGGTAGAGCTACAGCAAACAGAGTGAGCTCGTTAGGACACAGAGCACAGGTCCAATCCAGTCTCCCATGGCGGCCATGTGGGGCAGTTCCACACTGTGCTGCCCAAAGGTGTAATCAAGGCACCTTGGGTCACATATTTTTCCTACTACAAGACTCCATTGGAGAGTGACAAACCACAGGGCATGGACTTACCCACCACACACTGAGCCCCACAGAGAGCCAGTGCATTCCTTTCTTTCTTTCTTTCTTTTTTTTTTTTTTTTTTTAATTCAAGTTAGTTAACATACAGTGCAGTCTTGCCTTCGGGAGTAGAACCCAGTGATTTATCACTTACATACAACACCCAGTGCTCATCCCAAAAAGTGCCCTCCTTAATGCCCATCCCCCATTTAGCCCATCCTCTCTCAGTTTGTTCTCTGTATTTAAGGGTCTCTAATGGTTTGCCTCCCTCTCTGTTTTTATCTTAGTTTTTCTTCCCTTCCCCTATGTTCATCTGTTGAGTTTCTCAAATTCCACATACGAGTGAAATCATATGATACCTGTCTTTCTCTGAACGACTACCCTCTAGTTCCATTCATGTTGTTGCAAATGGCAAGATTTCAGTCTTTTTCATCTCCGAGTAGTATTCTACTATATATACACACACACACACACACATACATACATATACATACATACATATACATACACATACGTGCATATACATATATATGTATATATGTACACACACACCACATCTTTTAATCCATTCAAAGGTCAATGGACATTTGGGCTCTTTCTATAATTTGGCTATCGTTGATAGTGCTGCTATAAACATTGGGGTGCATGTGCCCCTTCGAATCAGTATTTTTGTGTCCTCTGGATCAATGCCTAGTAGCGCAATTGCTGGATTGTAGGGGAGTTCTATTTACATTTCTATCACCACCCCCTATCTTAAAAGCAAAAGAATTTCCCAGACATTCCCTAGTACCTTCATCCAGGGCCAGCACTGTGTCACATGGCCTAAACCCCACTACAAGGAAGACCTGGAGAGTATTTGGCTGTTCCCGTAACCACAGTGGAAATAAGAGACGGAGGTGGAGACAGACATTGTGCAAGCTAGCCCACATGGTCTGCAAGGTACAGACGATTATCATCCACATGACACAGCTAAGGAAACTGGGGCCTGAACGGGTTAAGCAGCTTGCAAAAGATCTCACAGGTTACAAATGGTAAGGTCAGCATTGACCTCAACACCCTCTGGCCAGTATCTTTACACTTAGCATTATACTCTGCTGCGTCTCTAAATGAGCTCTTCCAGTAACTCTCTCTCAGAGCACCTTGTTACTTTCCCTGACGGTCCTAATCATCATTTACAATTATATATTTATTTGGGATAATTATTTGTTTAATGTCTGCCTGCCCAATTACACAGTAATCTCTGTGAGAGCCAAAACATGTTTAGCTTTGTTTCGTTTACTGTGCATGTACAGCAATGTGCATGTTTTCTTACATATAGCCTGGCTATACTAATCGGATGAATGAATGAATGAATGAATGAATGAATTCAAATGACATGCAATTTCATGCTAACACTGCTAATCAAGGGCTTGTGAAGTTCAGAGCACAGGAGTAGCCATGAACTGAATAGAGGGCAGGGAAGACTTCAAGGCCATTGTCCGGCTGGGCCCTGGAGGGATGGACTTGGCTTTGAGCAACTGGAAGTGAGATGAGGACCTCCAAACTAAGTAGAGACAAGTGTATAAAACAGAAAATCAACTAACTTGATGAAATTACAGGGTATATGTTGAGAAATAGGTACAAATCAAGGTAGTGGACAATTTAGGAGGGGCCTTGAAAAGGGGAAAGATTTCAATACTACTAAAGAGACTGACATTTTTGTGAATGTCAGCAAAATCCTAACAGTGATTGCTCTGATAGTTTTATGTAGATTTGACTGAAGGCCCTAAATAGCTATTTCAGTAGCTTATGCATCAGGGAACCAGAAGAAGGCCGGACCAGACCACAGCGTAGGGAATGGAGAGTGACGGTAGAGAAGTGATCGTGCAAAGGTGGCCACTACTAGTACTTGAGTCTTTGAAGAAGGATGTAGACAGATGTGGAGAAATAGACTTAAAGCAACTCCAATTTTTTTAGACGGTTAAATGGGAGCAGTGGGTAACAAGTTAGAAATTTGGATAAGGAGCTTCTAAAGGAAGAAAGATTATGAAGCCCAGTTTAAAGTTTGAGGAAAGTCCAAGTTATCCAAGCAAATCTGCACAGTGAAAGAAACAATCAACAAAACTAAAAGACAACCAATGGAATGGGAGAAGATATGTGCAAATGATATATCTGATAAAGGGCTAGTATCTAGAATACATAAAGAACTTGTAAAACTCAACACCTGAGAAACAAATAATCCAATTAAAAAATGAACAGAAAACATGAATAGACATTTTTCCAAAGACATACAGATGGCCAACAGCCACATGAAAAGATGCTCAACATTCACTTATCAGGGAGACGCAAATCAAAACTACAATAAGCTATCCCCTCCCTCCTGTCAGAATGGCTAAAATCAACATACAACAGGTGTTGGCAAGAATGTGGAGAAAGGTGAAAACCTCTTGCACTGTTGGTGGGAATGCAAACTACTGCAGCCACTCTGGAAAACAGAATGGGAGTTCCCCAGAAAGTTAAAAACAGAACTACTCCATGATCTACAATCATACTACTAAATATTTACCCAAAGAATACAAAAATACTAATTCAAAGAGATACATACACCCCAATGTTTATAGCAGCATTATCTAGAATAGTCAAATTATGGAAACAGCCCAAGTGTCCACTGGCTGATGACCGGATAAAGATGTGGGGTATACACAGACAGACAGACAGACAGAGACACACACACACACACACACACACACACACACACACACACACAGTGGAATATTACTCAGCCATAAAAAGAAATGAAATCTTGCCATTTGCTGTGACCTGGACAGAGCTAGAGAGTATAATGCTAAGTGAAATAAGTCAGTCAGAGAAAGACAAATACCATATGATTTCACTCATGTGTGGAATTTAAGAAACAAAACAAATGAGTATAGGGGAAAAAAAGAGAGAGAGAGAGGCAAACCAAGACACAGACTCTTAACTCTAGAGAATAAACTGATGGTTACCATAAGGGAGGTGGCTGTGGGATGTGTGAAACAGGAGACGGGGATTAAGGAGGGCCTTGTGATGAGCACCGGGTGATGTAGTATGGAAGTGTTGAATCACTACAATGTACATCTGAAACTAATATTACACTGTATGGTAACTAACTGGAATTTAAATATAAACTTTAAAAAATATTCCAGCAAAAATGTTCGTAGGGAGTCGGAAATAGATGATAAAAAAATGGTGTTGTGTGTGGCAGTGGGGGGGGGGGTGTTGGGAGGGAGACTCTTTGCAGTTCTCCAATTTCTGCCTTCTCCTGCCTCTGATCAGCAACGTCAACATGAGTTTTTGAATGGCCATGAAACAGAATTCCTCCCCAGTCTTGCACATCAACCCATAGGGGACATGTGGTATGAACAATAAATAAGCCCTTACTGTATTAATCCACAAGGGTTCAGATTTAATATTTAATGGTAACATGCCCTAGCCTATCCTTACGCCAGCAGGTCCATAGCTTGGACTAAGGAGAAAGGTGAAATCCGAGATGCAAAGAACACGAAGATAGTGAAAAGCTTGGCAGATATTGTGAATACGGAGGATGAAGGTGCCATTATGGTCAAGTGAGACTACCGTTCCCTCAAACAAGGGGTGAATGATGAGCTCCAAACTTGATTCACCTTAGACGCTTCTTATCAGCATTGATAAGGCATCTTTGTAGAGAATGCATTTGAGGGAGAAGCTAATTAATGGTCACTCATGTTAAATGTTTGTAAATGAAAATGTGAAATCCTCCACATGAATGTGAAATACAAATATGCACAATTTAAAAGCTAATAAATCAATAAAATAAAAAAATAAAATACTTCCTTTGGCAGCTGATGCAATCTTCATGATTTTTCCTTGCAATTGCTCTTTCTCTATTTTGTTCTGAGGATATACTGTTAGTATTGTCTTACCAGTGATCAGCAAATACTTGAATGAAAGAATGAGTAAATGCATATAGAAAAGAATAAAACATACATGGAAGTCACTATAATTATTACCTAAAAGGCTATTCAGGGATTTATGTATGTATTTTTTATCCAGGGAGCAAAGATCTAGAATATCTGTTTTCTAGCTTAAGTTTAGCAAGAAAAGTGTGTAAAAGATGCACTTAGTGAATGATTAGTATGTTAAGGTAATTTTGCAATTTATGCTAATTATCTAACAACGTAATGAGTTTTTGACCCATCTAATTGTGACAAGAAAAGACTGAATTTAAATGGACTCAGCAATCGGCTACAAGGGAAAAGGGTTAGAGAAATGAAGGTTAGTGAGTCTAGGTATTTACAATCTTATTATGTTGACTGATTTTTAATATTTAGTACATGCTTTTATAAAACTAAAATAAAAAAAGTTTAGAAGAATTATGTATGCTGTCACAAAGAGTTGGAATAAAGTAGGAGGAGAAAAATCATTCTCTCTGAATATCATGGAGAATTTGCTGACAGTGGGAGATGTCAGATTGAGAAAGTGCGTGAACTGAGTTATAATATTAGGCTGGACAAAGAATTAAAACATCCATCACTGAAAATCATCCCTCACCTACAGGGATACAGATAAGCCAACATAACAAATAACTGCTTTATACAGCTTGAGTACTAGGTGGGCCAGCCAAAGCGAGATCAAATACTTCCAATTATATCACTCGTGATAATGCAGACCCAGGATTGACATAAATAGCAAAATTACCATAAGCCTAAGAAAACAAAACACATATTCTTTATGTCTGTGGGTTTGTGTCTATTCTTTGCTTCCTACCCACATTTCTTACTGGCATACAAAAATCAGATTTCCAACAAGGAAGCAAAGCACTGAATATATTCATCAATTAGGATGGAATGAGATCTGTGAGTTACAGAATACAACGCATGATGGGATCCTCTGGTAATTTTTATGGAAGACAGAGGAAATGAGCTCACCCTTCTGATGAGCTGCCCCTCCTCTTGTTTACCTATTTCATCAGTTCTAAAAAAATGTATTAAATGCTTACTATATGCTAAGCATTGTGCTAGAAACCAGATGGTCTCTGCTCTTCTCGGAGCATATGGCCTAGTAGTTGATGGGGCAGGAATGAAATAATCTATTGCTAAATTATAATGTTCTATTCATTTGTCCATCTTCTACATTGAAGGGAGACATCTTTAGGTGAGAACAATGCATTTATCTTGACATTCCCAGAAACTCACAGAGTGCATAACCCCTAAGACGAGTGTGCAAAAATGACATGGAATGACTTAAGAGAACGAAAGAAAAATGAAGGAAGGAAGCGCGGTGAAAAGGGAAGAATATTGATGACGAAGTTAAGTGATTTTGGTTAAATATTTCATTCTCAGCTGCAATCTGATAATCTCTCACATGGAGGAATCATGTAACATTTGCATGCCTAGTATTTCACACTTGCAAACAGTAATAATCATTCCTAGTCATGGGTATACAGGATTAATTCAAAAAAGCAAAGCACTCTAGGTGAAAAACACTAATTTCTATAGGAGCCCATTTGGTATATTCATTTTCCGCTGAGACAACTCAGATATCAATGTTGGATAGACCCAGGAGACTAAGACAGAGATACTCGGGTAAAGAAACAGAAGCTAACGTCCTCCTCCACAAGCCTGGGCATATGGTCTTATATGAACCTGTGCTAAGGAAGGTAGAGTGAGTCCTCAGCCATTTCCTTGACTCCTACCTCAGGAAAAAAAAAAAAAAAAAAAAAACAATGGGGCCTTGGCCAAGCTCTACCCAAAGCAGCCACAAAGAGGTTGTTTGTTTCAAATCCACTGAAATATAATTATAAATTCAACCATCACATTTCTTCAACTTTGACCTATAACATGGATTTGTATTTCTAAAGTTACACTGTGATCTGTATTTACTACATTTCTAATGACATCTTACGTATTGAACATGCAATGCTAATTTGAGAACCACATCCTCATCCTGCGCAAGAATCCAAAAGCTACTGCTGCCCCAGAGGAAAACGCAGCCTCTAGGAAATCAATGAAGGAAGCCATAAAAGATCATTTGGTCCAGTCCACTGCACTAAGCATGTAAATAATGAATCCATCTAAGACAAAATACTTTCGGAAAAATCAAATTTATATCAACCTTGTTGATATATTGATGAAAATGAGTACCTACTATGAGCCAAGGCCCAGGCACGTTCCATATGATCTCATTTAATCCTCGAAACGATCTTATAGGTACAATTTTTAATCTCCATTTTATTGATGAAAATGTTGTACACATAAATCAACGGGGACTCTGGGTAACTTAATCAGAAACTGGGTGACTGAAAGCATTTGTGGTAAGGGTAGAAAAATCAAATGGGGAAGAATGGAGGAAGACAGAGCATTGCAGAGAGGATGCTCTGCACTTGACTCCCAGCTCCAGCAGAGCATCAGAAAAAAAATCCCTGCCCCTGCATCTTGTGTCATCTCCTCAAATGTCGGACACCTGGGGAGGACCCGTACTTAGGTCAACAGTCTCTGTATCAGTTGGCAGGAGCTAGGAAAAGGATACATTTATTCAACCCACTGGGATCCACTTTGGGCTTCCTCAGAGGGGAATACAGTCTTCTCCTCTTGAAATAATCTCCAGCTTTCCCCCCAAATGGAAAACCAATTTGAAGAGTAAAAATGTCACCTATGCCACCCTCAGTAGCATCCAGGCACGAATATCAGTGCCCTACACTTTCCAGTCCTATGAACACAAATGTCTAACGCACTACTGCTGCAACCCACCCATTATACAGATTCTGATCCACAGAGCACTAGGTCAGCCTAAAAGACTTCCGAAGTGTGGCTAACAACAGAAATAAAGCTCCAGCCACCTGTTTGTAACCTGTATCTTTCTTTCAAATGAATTCATTGAGATTAATAACTTTTCCATCATTCTCCCTGGATCTTTTCTATTCTTCAACCAAATGGTAATTTCTCAGGAATAAATGACAATATCGCTTCTACTTGCTTATCTCCATATTAGTGAATTACTTCTAACCTTAATGAATGATCCTCTAGCAAATTAATTATTCATTTTTTTAATATTTCATGTTCCCCACTCTATAGATTTATTATTAACTGTTGGAACTTATAAATGTTAACACGGGACGATGCCATCATCCAGCTTCATCAATAATAGATTAATTTATTTTTTTAAAGATTTTTTTATACTATTGATTGTAAATGGCTTCAACCTAAATGGCCTTAAGCTTTTTCCATTAAGAATAAAAGTAAGCAAAGGCTTAATATGGAATAACACTTTTAAAATCTCTTCATGCCTGACTGTACCCGGATGATCTTAATGAAGTGAAGCTGATGTTACAGCCTCATCTACAGTAGAAAATGGTCCAAAGGATGAATTTGCAGATAGTAGATGAAAAATCCTTCTAAATAATTCTGAGAGTCGGCAATTAGGAATAATGATGTAAAATGAAAAATGTCAAGTCCTACAATCATCTTCATCATGAAATCACTGTGTGACTCTGCTAAAATGAATCTATGCTACAAGTCAAATCTAAAAAGAAATGGTATCATATAGTGAGAAAAAGACCAGAAAACTGCATGGTAAGTCATTATGTGTTAAGTGCCTTGAAATAAAGGAGCATCATAAAAGTAAAGCATGTTGACCAGGGGAAAGAATAAAATCTTGGTAGCTGTGAATAGAAAAATCAGTGCCATTTATGATTAGATATTTCACTGTGACAAAAGGTTGACTTCAATCAGCCAGAAAAGCTAGTCATTCACCTACAGTGTAGGTCTTTGTTCCATTTTACTTTTATTACTGTATGCCTTTTTAAAAAAGGGGATGTCAGGTAGTAAGTTTAAATTCAGCAGGTACAAGTTCCTTTCTCTTATTCATTAAAGCATCAAACATTTATGGAGCAAAGCTTTATGTGAAAGCACAGGGGTAACCCGTAAGGGAGGGGTCAATATGGCAGCCTATGCTTTCAGAGTGCTTACGGTCCCTGAGTAGAAATACAATATGTAACTAATTATATAAGTAGTAAAGCTATAACAGCAATATTAAATATATGGGTAAGTCCTAAGGAAGTTTAGAGAAGAAAAGATTTTAATTCTGATGAGAGTTTCATTTCGATTTTTAAATTAACATCAAATTCTATATTGTATTGTGAATTGATATTTGCTCTCCTATGGAAATGATTTGGACCTGGGTTATGCATTAACTCACAACTATAAAGCGCCAAAAGTGATCAATCTGAGGAAATGGAAAATCACATAAATTTTAAGGGTCTTAAGAACAATTCTCAAGGGTGAAATCTTGTCCTACAACCCCTGTATTATGACTTCACACAACCGCTTTATGGCATGTAAATCTTAGAAACTATAAGAGAAGGTTATAAATTGCTTGATCCCATAAGATAGCCAGGTGTCCTTGGGTAGACCTTTCTGTGTTTCAGTTTCTCAACTGTAACATAAGGGGGTTAAGCTCAGAATCTCTATGATCCTTTCAAGGTCTGATATCCTGAGATTCTAAGACTTTTCACATGGGCCATTTTTCATATGACCAATTTTCATTCCAAGAATAAATGTTGTTAGGTTACCAGTTCTACATAAAGGGACTACATAGAAGTAATTGGATCCCCAAGGAAAAGCAATGGCCTATGTACATCCCACGCCTCATAAATAGTCTACGATGAGCATGTGTGGATCTTATGCAAAGTAATGAAAAACTTGAAATCTCCTTATTTGCCCTGAAACAGTATTATTTTTTCTTAGTGGAGTGTATGCTCATTTGCAGGCTGTTGACACAGAATAAAGAACATAATCTTAAACACACACCAGTTCTTGATGAAACTGGTACTTGTATACAAGGGCTGGATGGGTATCAAGACAGTGGGATGGTCAAATAAATCTTAATAATAGGAATTCTAACATGAAATTTAAGTTGTTTATTTATGTGATTTTCATCATCCTCCATCTCCACCAAGCCCTCAAACCATCTGCAAATTCTACGTATATGTTCTTTTTCTTCTTTTATATTTGATGTGGAAATCAGACAGAGCTAAACCTCATATTGAGTTTACGATGTGCAGCAACAAAGTACAATACATGGTGTATCCAGATACTGTTTCGATAACACGCACCATCTTCTGCTTTTTATTTTATGTTACGTAGCATCTTTGTTCTCTTACATGGTAAATTATTAAAAGGAAGAATCCATGCCTGATTTATCTTATGTCTGTCACTATGTCTCTAGCATTGGTACTTCTCAGACAGTAGGTGCCCAATAAAGATTTCCTGGATGATTCATTAGTCATATTTAAGCAAAAGAAAAGCGATGAATCCTCCTGGTGACAAGCCAATCTAAGTATGCAATGCTCATGAATCTGTCCCTAGAGGCCTTAATCTTTGGGTTATCTTTCAGATATTTTGATGCTATTAAAATTAGTTTTTCTGTTTATGTTTGGTTGTATGTTTATGAGACTTGTCTATCAGACACTGAAGCCTTAAGATATGGGGTTTTTCTTCTATGTAACTCAATCTTGTTGGAGATGGACACTAAACAGAAGGATATGGGATGGTGTGCAATACTGGTGATCTCTAGACTAAGGGTGCCCCTTGTCTAAATAACTAATACAATTAATGACATACTACTTTTCATTCTTTCCCTGTTTCCCCCATATTCCTGATGATACAGAAAATGTTCCTTTCATTTGAAAGTAATGAGTATGAAAACAATGTTACCTTTAATATAAAATTAAAGAATAATGAACTTTTTAAAAGCTATATTAAATATAAGGAAAAAAGCCGTCACTAGTGACTTGACATGTTGGCAGCAAAGTTTTAAATCACATTTTGAACTTTTTTGTGTTCCACTTGATAGTAATTTAAGGGTGGTGGGGGAAGTGCAACAGCACATGTTCCTCCCAATTTAGATTATATATCAGGAAGAACATGTCTGAAAATCTCATCATCATGTCTCGGGGGACAGAAAACAAGCATCATATATTCACTCTGTGATTCCCCTAGATCATAGTGAAGTTCTCCTTCTTCCTCTGAATTAGTTTATCCACTGTCCCCAGGGACAACCAACAGTTTCATGGAGAAGAACTTCTTTTTATTCTTTGGTCCTTGAGATGATTACATCAATGAAGAACATTATTAGCAGAGAAGTTAGAGAAAGTCGGGTTTCATAATCAATTGATTAACAAACCTTACTTGCTTTCTTTATGTCATGAGGAAAGAGAAGGGAGAGAAATACTCTTGGGATTTGTCCTGAGCATCCAGACCATAAATATTTCTCTTTTTCCCAAGTGTGGGACAACAGAGGAAGGTAGCAGATGGAGATCTGTCTTAGCATTTAATTGGGAGAAGGTTAGTCAGAGTCATGATTGTAAAACTCCTGACAAATCCATTCTGGTTAAGGGTAGAGATACATGTAGATGGCTCTTTTCTTTAAGAAAACATCTAGAGCATGATGCTGCTGTGAGACAAGTAAGATAAAAGGCAGGGGGGCGGTGGTGGTGGTGGTGGTATTAAACTGTTTTGCCAAATAAAGTAGGTGGCTTACAATATATATATATATTTTAGAATGAGCAACAGGACCGCCTGTACCCAGACCAGCACGTAAGAGGCTTGGAAGTCATCCCCCATCCTAACAACAAGTAAAAACTGAACAAACCAAAAACTCAACAACTCTTCTTAGATTTGAAAGAGAAGTGAGGTCACAGGGCAAACTGCTGCCCCCAAATTGGAGAGACCAACAGGCGGATACGTGGAATCACAGCTGACCAGAGCGGCAGCATCTGCAGGAACCAGTGTGGGGCAGGACACCTGAATGGCAGCTGAGAAACTTCTGGAAGCTCCATGTGAGCCACTCTGAGAGGTAAAAACTCCAGGGGAACCCAGTCCTTGAGGGGCGCCCACATTGTTTGTGGAGTTTTACCTCCTGCATCTCTACCAGGTTCTCATGATGAATATGGAGAAAAATCCCCTTGTACTTCTGGCAACAGGAGGAAAAAAGGAACCATTTTGAAACAGGGCACAGCATTCCGTTCCTCTTACAAGGTCTGCCCTCAGGAGAAAGTATTTAATGACAGCCTCACCTGCTGGGGTTTTACCAGAGCCCACCTGACCTGGGGAAGGGAAATACCCAACCACACCACTATCCCACCTCAGGCAGGGAGGAGTAAGGGTGGGACTGAGAAGCACACGTGAAGTTCATAGTCCAGAGGCATAGGCTCGCTGAAAGAGTAACCCTTAATCATGGGACTATAAGATGCTTTTCCTCCACCCACACCTCCCCTCCACATTGCTCAAGTCCTGTTTACAGTAGTTCTCATCCAGTACATTGTGTCTGGTTAGCACATCAGGCCTTATAAAATAATTGTTATAAAATATTTTGTTATAAAATATAATTTTGTTATAAAATATAATTATAAAATTATAAAATAATTGTTATAAAATAGTTTTTTTCCAAGATACATTAAATGGCAAAAACCACAGTTGGAAGAGACAGAGCAAGGATCATAACTCGACTCATATACAGGGAAGATGTTGGAATTATCAGATTGAGAATTTAAAGCAGCTATGGTTAACAATCTAGTTGATAAAGCAGATGGCGTGTAAGAACACATGGGCAATAGAAGCAGAGAGATGGAAATTCTAACAAAGAACCAGGAAGAAATGCTAGAGATCAAAAACACAGAAATGGAGAACGCTTTCATGGTTTATTGGTATAGTGGACACAGCTAAGGAAAGAATCTCTGAGTTTGAAGAATCTCATAGCTCCAAAACTGAAAAGCAAAGAGAACAAAGACTGAGAAAAAGACTGAGAATAAAAACCAAAACCAAAACAAAACGAAACAAAAAAACACACAGAAGAATATCCAAGGAAGTCTGGACAACTAAAAACAGTGTAAAATATGTGTGATGAAAACACCAAAAGGAGAAGAAAGAAAGGAGCAAAAGAAATATTTGAAATAATAATCAGAGAAGTTTCCAGTATTAATGTCAAACACTAAACCACAGATCCAGAAGGCTCAGAGAACACTTATCAGGATAAATGCAAAACCAAAACCTCCATATAGGTGTTATCATTTTCAAACTACAAAAAATAAAAGATAAAAAAAAAAAATCTGAAAGAAACCAGAGGGTGGGTGATGGAAAAACACCTCACCTATAAAGGAACAAAGATCCGAATTACACTTGACTTCCCAGAAACCATGCAAACAAGAAGAGAGGGGAGCGAAATGTTTAAGAATTGAGAGAAAAAACACCACCAACCTGGATTTCTCTACCCTGTGACATTATCTTTCAAAATACAGAGAGAGATAAAAACTTTCTCAGATAAAGAGAAGTTGAGAAATTTGTGGCCAGTGGGCCTAGCCTGCAGAAACTGCCAACAGAAGTTATTTAGAAAGAATGAAAACTACATAACTCAAAAACTCAGCTGTGCATGAAGAAAGAGTATCGGAAAAGGAATACGTAAAAAATATATGAATATTTCTAGAGACAGTAAGCAGGTAACACATTAAAAATGCTGTATATTGGGGCGCCTGAGTGGCTCAGTCAGTTGAGCATCTAACTTTGGCTCAGGTCATGATTTTGCGGTTCATGAGTTCGAGCCCTGCGTCGGGCTCTATGATGACAGCTCAGAGCCTGGAGCCTGCTTCCGATTCTGTGTCTGCCTCTCTCTTTGCCCCTCCCCACTCATGCTCTGTCTCTCTGTCTGTCTCTGTCTCAAAAGTAAATAAACATTTAAAATAAACAAGCAAACAAATAAATATGCTGTATATCTAGGGGCGCCTGGGTGGCTCAGTTGGTTAAGTGTCTGACTTTGGTTCAGGTCATGATCTCATGATTCATGGGATCAAGACCCATATCTGCACTAAATAGTGCAGAGCCTGCTTGGCATTCTCTCTCTCCCTCTCTCTCTGCCCCTCATCCACTCAAGCTTTCTCTCTCTCTCTCAAGTTAAATAAATAAACTTTTAAAAAAATGCTATTTACGAGTCCCCTACCTTATCAATAATTTAAACATTAAAAATGAGACCTAGTGACAATCATTGCTGTTTAAAAATATCATTATATTTAATCTCCACATGCTGACCAGTCAAACTAGGAAACCATACACAAGCATTATTTTCATGTGCTCTTTTAAGTTTTTTGTATAGTTTAGGCTCATTTTAGCTATTAAATTGTATATGTTGGACACTTAAAAAGGTGAGTTATAACCAAAGAGAAAAAGTGAAACATACATATATTCTTAAGTGTCTTTGAAAAGCAAGAAAGGCATAAGAAAAGCGAATGGCAAAGAACACCCCTGAAAACATGTCTATGCAGGACAGCTTAAAATTCATGACCTAAGTCATTTCCAAGGACTCAAGTGAAGTAAAGAAAATACCAGGTCTGTAAAACAAGAGATCGCAGCAAAGATATGGGATTAAAGAATCTGACTCTTGGTTTCAGCTCAGGACATGATCTCATGGTCATGAGATTGAGCTCCACACTGGGCTCCATGCTGACAGTGTGGAGACTGCTTGGGATTCTTTTTCTCTGCCTCTTTCTCTACCCCTCCCTCACTTGCACATTCATGCACTCTCTCTCTCCCTCAAAAGAAGTAAATAAACATTTAAAAATAGATAGATAGATAGATAGATAGATAATCTTCATAAACTGAAAACAACTGGATTAAAATTTTAGGAAGCACTTGGTATTTTAGGAAAAACAAAAACGTTACTACACAATTAATAATCAGACCTAATCCAAAAACCATGAGACTACTAGACGTCACATATAAAGACACAATCTTGAAAATCAAAGCAGGGAAATCAAGGCACTGACAAGGGGAAAATAATCAGCACTCAGAATACCTTACAGTAGTTAAGCCCCAAGGAAAGACACTTTGGTCTTAAAATAAGGCACCTAGCCAAAATATCATTCAAGTATAAAACAGACATTTCAGCTTACATGAACTCCAGAGTCACCATTTTCATTAGCTCTTCTTAAAGAAACAACTGGATTTCTCCCCCTAATGGGATGGTTAACTGACACAGAATTAGGTGGCCTCCTCCAATCACAGGGCAGTACTGAAGATGTCACAGTAGTGGGAGGGTAAAAAAGTATGTCATAGACAGACACCTTGACAACCCTCTGGGGGACAGAGGAGGAGCCTGCGTTCCGGCACAGAACTGAGGGCAGGAATGGAAACCCAAAGGGAGAGGCTAGAAGTCACATCTGGGAATAGACAGTAATTCGAGTTTTCTCATCATTCTGATTTATTCCCTCTTCCATCACTTAACACCATAATCTCTGAGAGACTGTATATGGTCATTAATGAACAGAATACTGGTGCTCCCTTACCTTTGCATAAAGTTTCCTAGTTTACAGACATTATCGCATTTAATCATAAACTAAGATGATGAACTTTGATATCCTTTTCACACATGGAGAGAGTACGCCACCAGGATGAGAAAGATTTCATGTGTGTGAAGCAGGAACAGAAATGCAGAACCTTCATTAACCTCTTTCCCCTGTCCACATTTAGAAATAAACAAAGGCTTTTTGGCTTAAGGTGATGAGAACTTTAAACACTGGATTTTAAAAAAAAAATGACAAGATGTTTTTCATCACTGGCTGGTTGAAATGATGCTGGGTAAACTGACTTTATGTCCCTCTTTGTGTTCTCGCTATTTTCAATCAAGCTAAGTCATCATGGACTCAGTGTAACATGTGACATTTGTTACTGAATTCTTTTGAAGTAATCATTTTTAAATAAAAAGATTATCAATTGCTCCTTTAAAAATTAAATCACGTCCATGTGGGCCATGAATAAAAGAGACTGGAAGTGAAAATAATCATTACTGTTGCATATCTCTCTTGGTTTCCTGTTAAGACTGTGTCTTATGTAATGACTTGCCTTTTGTAGTGGGGCTGAAATAGGATATAAAATGTCACTGTTGAGCATCAGCTCTTCATGCTGACTGGAAGAACCAAATGGGTGCCTATGTCTCCCTTCAAAATGGCCTTAATTCTGAAGTCCTAAAGAGGTCTATGAAACTCTACTGGATTGTCTCATATGACGGAGAGCCCTTTTATTCTACTCCTTAGGTTTGATAAGCACAATACATATTATAATGGATGAGGGTCAATAACATAGGTTAATTATTTTGCTGGAAATATTTCTTATTGTTACCAGAAAAAAAGTTAAACTCCATTTCACTGTGAATAATAGCTTTACCCATTTTTTTTCCCATTATTTGCTTTTGAAAGCCAGCAATGGACCACTGCCCAGAAAACCTTCATAAGCCCTGGTGCTAAAGAGGCCCTCATAACCAAGGACAGCAAAGACAAACCCACTGGGGCTCCAGGCACGTAGCTCTGAACTTCATCTTTACTAGAGAAATTTCTTTGAAATCCCATGTTTAATCTCTAAAATTTATGATAAGTTTGTTTTCTAGATGTTACCCTTTGCGTCAATAATAAAAACATTCAAATTTCTAGAGATGAGTTTCATTGCTATTCAAGGAAGATGATGCTTTGGTATCCAGCAACTTCGTGTTCACATTTAACCCCAAGGTTAAATTAACCCATACTGGGAAGCAAGGCAAAAATATTCATGGTCTGACTCTTGTGGCCTGCTGTGCCTCAGCTTCCCCACTGTAACAAAGCTACAAGCTCCCAAACACCTCCAGTGTCTCACAGGAGACAGTCTGCCCATCCTCCATGCCTTCCTTCCTTCTTGCAATGATTGCCTGAAACACTCTCTCCATCCACCAGCTCCTAGGCACTTAGATTAGATTCCAGTGTATTCTCTGCTTTTCCGTGGGATCTTAACCATCTTCTCTATGATACCTTTCCTGATCATCCAGGCCGACTCTAATATTCCATTTGCCATTCTTCTGCTTCACCTTCCTCCATCGTAACGATTATAGTGAAGCGCAATCATTTGTTTGAATATCTGTTTCTACCTGTCCACCTTTGAAGGCGGTTCAGTTCACATTGCTCTAATCTCCTAACACAGTACGTGGCCTGAAGTAGTCTCAAAAGGGGCAGGGGATGAATGCACCAAGTAAACAGAGTTTAAGCACTGCTTCTTTGGAACTGTACATGCCTTAGGTCAACCAGTGAAGAAGTTCTTTACGCCTGAAATTCATTAACCACATCAGGGAGATGAGCATAACCACACTGTTGGCAGGTAGTAGCCACATTTTTCCAGCCTCTCCCGGGAGAAGAATTATTAATCCACTCCACTAGGGAAACAAACAAACAAAAAAAGATAAGAGCTTACATAACACTTCACTTTTCTCCCGTTTTGAATTAAGACACCCTCCAAACACAACTGAAAAACATCAGAAGGGGTCCCTACCATGATTTGGCAGCCTCTGGGATTAAATCATGTCTAGACTCTCTGCGATTTTCTGTATCGTATATCACAATTGCACACATAAAAAAGAGCTCAATAAATCCACAGTAATCCATAGGATCATATTGTAACTTCCTCAAGAAATTTGATCCCCAAATAAAAATGATGTCACTGCTACCTTGCCCAGAATTTCACTAGGAGTTAGCATTATGTAAATTCGTTTTTCCTTAATAGAGCTATAGGATTGTAAAAACAAAATTCAGCTGGCTGCTTTTCCTGAACCAAAACACCTTCTTCTAGAGTTGTAACATATAATCCTGGAGATACTTATTTTCCGTTCGGGCAACCTGGCTATTTGTTTTTGTACAGATTAACTGGGCATTACAGAAAGATTGGATTTGGGATATAACTGATAACATGTAAATCCTTCATTTTATAGATGAGAAAACTGAGGGCTGCTGCAGTGGTGATAAAATCCAGGTCACACAGGCACTTGCTTATAATCAGCACCAGGCTTAGAACTTGTGTCTCCTATGCTTTTTTTTAAGACAATCTCCCTATTACATTTTTGATGTTAAGTAAATATTAACTCTTGTATTATATTTGTTTTTGTACTAAAATTCTTACGTTCATTAAAGAATAATTTACTTCTCATACATATTTTTTAAAGTGAAATACATTTTTTTCTAGTAGATTTTCTAGAGATTTTAACATTAAAGACATGTAAAGCACTCTTAGCAACTTTCCTTATGGCAGCGGGACTTTTGGGGGGTGATGAAGGGACCAGGTGGAGAGGGAAATTTGTTTTGGTCTCATTAGACAAGGTATCATAATTACTGGTGCTCAGAAACAAAGCATAGTCCATTCTCAGTCACCAGGACTGGAAATGATGTGCTGTGAATCATCTAATATGCACCAGTTTATACAACCCTGTTTCTCAGAGTTAACTCTCTTATATATTAGGTCAATATAACCCCACTAGAGCACAGTATCTCATCTGGAATGGCTGTGTGTCTCATGAGGTCATCAGGAAAAGTGTGGGAAGAGGTGGGTTTCTGCTGTCAGAATGCCTAGAGAGAACTGATTGCATGTATGGATTGAACAGTAAGGGTAAGTAGACATTCTGCTAAAGAGGTCTCTGTATCCACATACTATATAGGACCTTCCCTGAGAACCAGTGAGTCAGAAAGAAAGCACATCTGATTCTCAATCAAAGGTGTCATCGATTTCAAGTTACTGAATTAAGCAGCCAGTTCAAAATTCACTGATTTTTCACACAACTGTGGCTATCAAGGAACAGTCCTAGACTTACTACTAAATAACTGTCCTAATTGCAAACAGCATGTCTTTAAAACTTTCATGGTGTTTTTCTTATCTTAAGGGATAAGATAATAAGAGAAAAATTAAAGATGGCTAATTGTTGAAAGCCTTGTTTAAAAAAAAAACAAAATCAATCTTGCTTTTGTCAACTATGATTAACTGAAAAAACAAAAAGAGAAAAAAAAAAAAAACACTGCCTTGGAATATACTAAACTTTGCTTTACCAAGGATTATAACAGAAGCACTTGAGCAAGTGTGACATAAGCATTGGATATGGATGTCACAACTGGAGGGAGGCAGCGGTAAGGATCTAGTGAGAAATAAGCCAGGAACAAAAGGCTATACTTGAAGACAAATGCACAGAATTGCAAGAGATTGGGACAAGGGTCGACATATATGCCCGGTAGTTTGCATGATACTTTGGCAAAAGTAAAGGCAGGTCTCAGGCAAGCTTCTGAGGTGAGAGAGCCCAGTGACAGTAAGCCTAAATCACAGATAGGTCATATTGCATCCATCGTTGGCCAAAGGTACCTCAAGAAAGGATCCTTGAATCAGAAGGGCACCATCTTTGGGATACGGGGAAGAAGGAGAATAATTGATAACTCTTGGTCTGTTGTCCCCAATACACTGACCTCTCCATGAAGAACTGGGGTGTTAGAAAGGCTTACACTGAGGGACGTGTGTGTCTGTCAGGAAGGTTTGGGATGATTTGGGGCTTTTTTGTTTTTGTTTTGCCTAGTTATTTAGTAATTGCCCTGAGTTTATTACCAGAGCTATGACTTAAAGAATGGACAGAATACATAAGGCCTTATACATTGAAATTAAAACAGATGGCCACCCTTCCCTAGTATGACAACATTTGTATGTCAGCCTGAGAATCTGGGATGATTTGATGGGGTAGAATGCAAAAATCTTTTCTAAATTTCATGTGCTTTTTCCACAGTCTTCCTTAAGTGATCCTTCCTTGTAACCCATTATCCTCCAGATTACTGGGTTACAAGGAAGGATCACTTAAGGAAGACTGTGGACAAAGCACATGAAAATCCATTAAGATGAATTCTAATTCCAAGAAATGTTAAATTTGGATATCAGTAATATTCTAGGAAATTTTTTTTTTGCATATTTGTTCCCTCCGAAACAAAAACTCATTTCCCTACCAGTAGGTAATAAATACATGAAAGAGGAAATGCATCCAAAGAAGTTTTGGCCATTGAGAGATCTGGTATCATTTGTGCTGTGAAATGTCCCTCCATGTGCACAATCTTTACGGACCTATTTTTATGTGGAATGCGCTAAGAGCACAAAGTTTCTGTAAATCCATTAGATTCCCCATCTATACTGTTCTTTCATCTTTATTCACCTTATGCCTCCATTAAAGGAGAGAAATAAGGGGTGTCTCCCCCCCCCCCCCACCGTGAACATTACTGCAGTGGAGTGGTCCGTTTGCTACAATCAATGAGCCTGCAATGGCTTCTCATTATCACCCAAATTCAGTACTGTACATTAGGATTCATTCTTGGTGCTGTAAATTCTATGGGTTTTGACAAATGTATAATGACACATATCCACCGTTATACTATCATACAGATTAGTTTCACTGCCCTAAAACTCCTCTGTGCTTGTCACTTCTGATGCTCAATTTTGATTAAAAACATATCTGTTGCTATTAAAGATATCATATATGTGTTAATCCAATATAGGCTTAAGGTCTCTGTTAAATGATACATTATTTTGTTTTGTTTATCAAATCGTATTATATGCATGCTAATAAACTCCTCATTCAAATGGCCTTTAAATTCAAATCATATATTGAGATGGAAAACCAACAGGGATACGAGATACTGTGTCTATGAAGGATAGTCGTTGCTAAGAAATACTTCCCCATTTGAGCTTCGTAGTATCACCTGAGGGAACATTCTGGTTTCCAGAAATAAAGCCATTTTCATTATTTCCACTCCAACAATACAGATCCAGATGTCATAAACTCAGAGTGTTTCACAGGCCTTGAGTCCCCTGGTACGTTCCCTTTAAATAGGATTCCGTGGTCAAATGCATTTCAGAAATGGTGCATATTATAGTTTTGGAGGGTTTTTTTTTTTTTTTTTGGAGATTTACAATATATATCAAGCATTTACAAGTTCTGTGAACTCCCACACCAAATAACTTGTTTAATTTCACTTAACCCAGCACTTTCCAAACTTATTTAATTATGGAACACTTCATTCTAGGGATTTTAAAGAAAGCACAGCACAGACTGGCCGCATCAAAATTCTCAGGGGAATTGCTTAAAAGTGCAAATTCTAGTAAAACCAAACAGAAAAATAAGATAATGCATATCACCATTAATATTTTTTAAAGGCATGTGTACTTTACTTTTTTATAGTTTACTTTCCCCTGTACTGTATTTTAGTATTACACTGATGTTTTAAAATTGTGAATCTGAACTGCGATTTTCTGCATTTAATGGGGTTCCTTGGACACCTCGCCAATTTTTTCATTAACGGTTGCAATAAACTTGTAGTATACATTCCAAAACTGTGAGCAAAGAACTCAAAAGCAATAACCCCAATACTTACACTAAAATATATTAACACACGTACAGAGTTTATGATTGCCTAAAACACATACCCTGCAAGAAAGAATCTATCGAACTCAAATATGTAAGTGTATAAGTTACCGAAATTAGAAGATTACAGATTCCAATTGTATATTTTTAAACTAAAAGTGATGGCACAAGATGCTTCACCTGTAAACAATTACTTATTTTCATCATCTGTGTAATGGGATGAATGGTTGATAAGAACATGGTTACATCGTATGTAAAACTCACCTAGCCCAACATCTAGCATTTAATCATGTTCCCAAGTTAATAAATTTTATAAAAATTCCCTATTAAACAAATCATCGCAAAGTTTGGTCACACATATACTGTTAATCATCTGTATATAAATATATTTAATCTAAGGACCAAGTAATGCTCAAGGGAAATAAGAATGATCAATATATTCCCAACTTTGAAATAATGCTTTCTTTCCCAAAATGTAACTATTCACATAAAGGCTTTGATCATAACTTTTACCCACAAAAGAGATTTTCTGTAGGTTGTCATAATTCGGGTCTGTATCAAGGTTTTCTGGTATGATATGGACAACAAAATTATGATTGTCAGCAATGTGTATAACCAAAGCATATATCTATAGTCATGTAAAGAACCTAAAGGTACACAATTTATGTCTTTGCAGGTTTTGTTTTCTCATGTATCCTCTTCTTCCCAATTCGTGGATCCATTTCAATTGCTAATAAAGTCAGTCTGGCAAAGACCACCCAGAGTGGCAAAAGCCACTCATAAAATGGTGGCTGCATATACATAACCCATTTCTTGACAGTGTTACTCCTGTGGGACATAGCTAATACCACTGTAAAAACTATAGTGAACTCTCCAGAAGAGAATGAAATCAAGAGAATGAATGGCTTTTTACACATACTGATTGCCTTTTTAAGATATAATTTTATTTTATTGATAATACATTCACTAAAGAAACATCGGAATTATAGAAAAGTAAATAAAAATCATCTATAATGGTAGTACAGATCGATGACCTAGTACCATTTTGGTTACTTTTTCTGTGCACACACAGCAGAAATATATGTATTTTTAATTTATATATAACATTTATAACATACGTGATGTATGTGTACTAATTTTTTAGAGTGGTGGAAGTATATAAATACTTTATATAATTTGTCCTCTAAAAATGTTCCCATTAACATTTAATGATCCCAACCAAAAGTTCCTTTTCATACAAAAGTCTTGGCAATCTTGGATATTGTTAAAAATCTTCGCCTATCTGAGGGTAACTGGGTGGCTCAGTCGGTTGAGCATCTAACTCCTGATTTCAGCTCAGGGCATGATCCGAGGATTGTGGGATCGAGCCCCACATAAGGCTCTACACTGAGTGTGGATCCTGTTTAAGATTCTCTCTCTCTCTCTCTCTCTCTCTCTCTCTCTCTCTCTCTCTCTCCCTCTCCTTATCCCTCTTCTTCCCTCTTCCTCTCCCCTTGTGACGCTCTTTCAAAAAAAAAAACAAACAAGTTTTCACCTATCTGAAAAACAAAACACCTCACTTCATTCTTGTTTTAATTTGCTTTAGTTTGACGACTAGTAATGCTGAACACATTTTGGATATAATCATTAGCCTTTTTCATTTTGTGAGTTGTTATGACCTTTGCCCAATTTTTTGGAGTTTTGTCATTATATTTTTATTTTTATTTTTTTAGAGAGAGAGATTTTTATTTTTTTTAGAGAGAGACAGAGTGAGAAAATGGGGAGGGGCAGAGGGAGAGAGAGGGAGAGAAAGAGAGAGAGAGAGAGAGAGAGAGAGAGAGAGAGAGAGAATCTCAAGCAGGCTCCAGGCTCAGTGCAGAGCCCATTGCAGGGCTTGATCCCACAACCTTGGGATCAGGACCAGAGAGCTGAAATCAAGAGCTAGATGTTCAACCAACGGAACCACCCAGGTGTCCTTGTCATTATCTTTTTATATCTTTATTTACATACTTTCTTTATGTACCAAAAATATTAACTTTTTGCATTAAACATGTACTGAAAATATTTCCCAGTTTACCTACTGACATTTTCCCCAAAATTTATTATCAAAGCACTTATTTATCCGCATTTGTAATTTAAAAGAAGGTCCTTAGTTTCTGAAATCCCTGTCATATGAATAGTATTAATAACTAGTATAATGGCTTTCATCTTAAGAACACTTCACCTTTGTACTTTTTTGTTTTTCATGGCCGTGAGATCATGACCTGAGCTGAAGTCAGACGCCCAATAGACTGAGCCACCCAGGTGTCCCTGGGTCATCTGAATTCAAAAGGAAGTTTAACATAGCTTAATAAAATAAGACAATATGTATAAAAAAGAAAAATTACAAACTTTGGAAGGGAAAAGAAAAAGAAAAATATTTTAAACATTAAGAAATATTCTTACTAATTGAGCATAATTTTGGTTCTATGTTTCCTGTCAACCAAAGCAAAATAAAAGAAAATACAGTGCTACAACCATTTTAATATTTTTTTTAATGTAAAGCATATTTTTCCTAGAATGTAATTCTAAATAATCTTAGGGCTTTTGATGCAAGGGACTATGAGATTCATTCATTCATTCATTCATTCATTCAATTTATCATGCTTGAGGGTCTGGTATGTGCCCTGCCGAGGCTTTGGCCTTCGCTATGAGGGTATTAGTCTTTGGGCTCTGAGCACAAGTGTCTCCCCCACTAATGAATCATGATTCAATCTATTTCTCCATCTGCCTTCACCCAAGTAGAATACTTAGAACAAAATTGACGAGGTATAATATTCCTGTTTCTTTTGGATGCCAAAAAGTAGGAAACGGTGCAAGGTGGATTTTTTTTTTTAATTGACTTACTGGAAAGATAGTGGAGTCTCTTACAAAATCCAAGAGATGTTGAACGAACAAGCGTCAGAAATGACAGAAATCGAGGCAACTCCAGAGCCTTAATGGCAGGAGTTTGTTTGTATATCTTCCTTCCAGAGCAGTACATTGGACGCTGACTACACACCAGACGAGACCTTTCTGAAGTACCATATCCAGGCTCCTCGCAAACCAATTAAATCAGAGTTTGGGGCCGACGCGTACTCAGTAGTATAGTTTAAGAGTTTCCGGGTGATCTTAAGTGCAATGATTGTTGAACTGCTCTAAAGGGCTGCATTTAACATAAAGAATTATGCTGAAAACAACTCCTAGTTTCAGTGTTTCTCTTAGCTGAGCATTCAGAATCTCAGAGACAAAGAAGGTAATTGGTCCAATTTGACGAAGAGGTACACCACGGCTGAATCAGGCATGGCCCTAGGGGAGGCTCATGAACCCAAACATGGCTTCCAAGTAGGGGGACTGGCTGTCCTGGTTGCCTGAGATTGAGAAGTTTCATGGGATGTGAGACTCTGCGTACTAAAACTGGTAAACCAGGTAAACCAGGCCATTCAGTCACTCTTTCAGGAAGCCATACTTGTGTTATAGAGGAGGGAGAAATTCTCAGGACTGGGATAAGGTGGTTGAACACCTCAAGAGCCCTGCATCACATTGGGAAATCTTCATATTTATAGAACTCTTACCATTTGAAGTGTCTTGTGACTCACGGGGGGGGGGGGGGGACAGGTGGGAGGAAGGAGGAAGGGATGGAAGGGGCCATGGAGGTACTACCAAAAGTAAATGTTCAGCAACATCTCACCATACTTAATGCAGGTGTATTGCAAAGAATAGATAAAGCTGAGGTAAGTTTGGTGAATTAGATTCCATAAACTCTTTTATGAGTTTAATACACCTAACAGCAAAAATCTTAAATATATATAGGGGAAAATTTTTGTATAAATCCTCTATGAAAGCTCTAAACTACTTAAAGTCTACTTCATAACCAAAATGAAAAATCACACATGTAGAAATGCAAAATGTGTCACAAATGTTATCTCTGACAGCCAAATGTCATCCTTTTCCACAGTTTAAAATGAAAACATTAGAAAAAGTAGGACATTTTAACTTAAAAATGGCATGCTATTTCCAGTGTCTCTGCTCTCTAGTAGTCAGACTTGGCTGAATGATTTTTTTGTTGTTAATCTTAATTGTTTTTAATTCAGTAGGCCAAAGGGCTGTTCAGTCATAACGAATGGGGACAGGAGAGGTACAAACACTCACATGGGAGATTTTTTTTATGACTGTAATAGCCTACCTACAAATGGAAGATGACAGGAACTCCTTCAGTTACAAACTCTGCGACGAACATAAATCATCACTCAGTACAATGAGCTTCCTGGAAATGTACTGCACACCTTGTAGGAGAAAGGAGTAAGATCTAGAGGTCCCTAGGACTCTCGAACCAAAAATAAACAATGCCAATGGTACAAGGCATTGGGAAACACAAAATATAATTTGTTATCTATAAGGATGCTGGGTCAGTTGAAAATTCCCTTCAGCAACACAAAGGAGGGGTCCCCAATAGATTTAATGCTGAAAGTTTAACACTGACTCAAGATATACCCTGCAAAGGAAAACCAGTGTCCTTGGGAGTATGGCAGGAAGGACCAATCAATATAATACTGAACCAAGCTAACAATGAATTCTGTCCAACTGACGGGAACCACGGCTACCAACCTCCCAGTTGATGCACGCACAAATTAATGCCTGTGATATACGTTTTTGAGAAATGCATTCTAAGAAATAATCTTGCCGTGTGAGTCTGAAAGCAGACCGGTCTCCTGATTTCGGTGCTCCAGAAGAGATTATAATCAGTGGACGATAAATCTCAAAATCTCAGACAAAGACTAACTACAAATAAACAGAGAGAAAGGGCAACGCTCCTTCCAAGGAGACCTACCGCTTTTCTGAGCGATAGTTTTCTGGATTGCCTACATTCAAAATTTTTAATTCCGTAACTAGGCCATGGGAAATGTTTATATTCCTCAAAGTATTCAAGTGATCAATTAATACGGTAGGCCAGAAATCAAAAAGAGAGTGCATGATAAAACTGATGGTTGGTCTTCAGACTGAGACTGATTCAGTTAATCTTGAAAAGAGATAAATAAAATAGTTCAGATTAAGAGTATAGTTTAATGACCTGAAAGAACGTGTCTGGTTGGATTTGCCCCTAATCTGCAATGTTTACTGCCTCAGCCTTTACACACAGTGTACTTCTCTGTAGAAAGCACAAGCCCCTGTTAAAACAGCCTTCTCAAAGACAACCAGAAGTCCAAGTTATTAGGGAAATCACGAGGTATTTTTCCATCTATTTCTTTGTTGCAATTCAACTGAGCTGCTTTTGTTTTGAGAGGGCTCAGATGATCGAATCCTCTCCACGTTTTGTAATGACCTGCCTCACTTCTCTGGAAACGAGGTCCCCTGTGGGAACATTCATCTGAGCTCTTATTTGGGGGAATTCCCCTCTTTGTCCTTGCTTTCCTTTCGTTTCCAACCATGGACGAAAACCGGGCTCCTGGGGGAGCTTGCTGTACTGAGTTCGAGACGTACAGTGCCCAGAACAACGGCAGGGAGGTGACATTGGGTTAGTTCGTCTAAAAACACCTGCTCTCTGACTGAGTAGCACACGTGTATGACTCTGTGTCAAGTGAACAATCACAGTGGGGGATTTGCACAGGCCGTGTCACTGCATGCAAGTTTTGTTTCCCTGGTTCTTGTGTACCCAGACACACAGTGACAAGGGCTTGGCTCATCAGGGTGACCATGTCTGCCAGCTCAGTGCCTCCGGTTCTATGTCCCGGGGCTTTGGTAGCTCGGCTTTACCTCCCACTGAGGTTCTAAGCCCAGGAGAGATATAGACTCTGGACCCACAGATCCATGGGTAAAACTTTTAGAAAAGAGAAAGCAAACAAAATTGCTTTTCTCTCTTTTGCATTTATCATTGAGTCGAAAGGAAAGGAATCGTTTGAAATCTTAGCACTCCTGCTCAGAAAAGCTCCTTAACTAATTCGCATGGACAACTAAAAGCCTAACGCTCCTGCACTCATGGGGTCCTGTTCCAAATCCCCATGGGCTCAGATCCGAGCAAGCAGCAGGAAGGGATGACACAGTCACCTGACTTCATTCTCCATTCATTTCTAAACCTGATTGACTTCTGTGTTTTCCAGCTGATCCGTATTTTGCAGATGGGTATGAGAATGTGGAATCTTGGAGCACTTTTTTCAACCCTAAAAGTAATTCCAGAGTTGCAGGACACCAGGGACCCCCACGGGGCCTCTCCCAGCGCACACTTGTATAAGCTGTCCTTCTAGGGGGCAGGGACGGGCCTGGCCTTGCACTAAAAGAGGCTGCCGACAGAGCTTCACAGAGAGACTCCTGGGTGATTCTCGGCAGGAACATAAATCAAAGACTCCAATCCAGGGATCTTAAGACAAAACCCATAAAGCCCTCAAATGCACGCCCAAACAAAATCTTAAGATACACGGAAAGAAAAGATAAGGCAGCTTTGAGAAATGAAAGAAGTAAAAAGCTACCTGGGCCTGTGAACTTGATGTCATTCACCAGGAACAAATGAGAGGTGGACAGTAGCGTTTGGTGGAAGAGAGGAAAGGCTGTCACAGACATTGCCTTGTGAGGACCAGAAAGCAACCGAGTTAAAAAAAAAAAAAAATCTAGTCACAACTTAGAGAAAGGAAATGGAAGCCAAATAATTAAATCGGAGTTGTCTTTAAGGCACACCACACTTGTCCTAACTGATATTTTCATGGTCTATCTAAATATTTAGGACTGTTATAAACCCACAGCTTTGTGACAAGGTTAAGTAAAAAAGCATTTTCAGGGGTGCCTGGGTGGCTCAGTCGGTTAAGCGTCCGACTTCAGCTCAGGTCATGATCTCACGGTTCGTGAGTTTGAGCCCCGCATCGGGCTCTGTGCTGACAGCTCAGAGCCTGGAGCCTGCTACAGATTCTGTGTCTCCCTCTTTCTTTGCCCCTCCCCTGCTCACGCTCTGTCTCTCTCTCTCTCTCTCTCAAAAAAAATAAACATTAAAAAAAAATCATTTTCATAAGGCTGCACAAAATATCATATCTAGGGATTGAAATCTTTCTGGCAGGATAATTACACCACTCCAAACTACCTGAACATATTTTCCAAGAGTGCTGTGCAATCCCTAAAAGAGAGAGAGAGGTAGCCCGTGAAAGCTAGGCTTCCCCAGCTAAGGGCTTCAGGAAGACAGCCATCTCCAGAGCAATTAAACGTACTGGGGGCAAATGAGAGAAGAGGAAAATAAATATGAGGAAGAGATTAGAAGGGAAATAATTATTATTCAAAAAATCGAATGTCTGTACCTTAGGACCACACAGGTCAGCATGACCTAGAGGGATTCCATTTTGCTGACCCTGTCCTTTCCCCAGGGCATGGAGACCAGACCTTTAGGTCAGGCAGGACCTGGGGAGCTGGTTGGGACTGCAGGCCAATAGGTGACTCACTAAGTGCGCGTAGGAAGAGTGAGGTTGCCATGGCTTTCTGACCTAAGTGGGATGACTCTGCAAGGACTGCACAGGTAGACTGGTCCCACCTGTCCCCACCTGTCTCCACGGAAATGAGCTGTCTTTTTGGGTGGACAAGTGGAAAAACATAAATCCTGATATTGATGGAGTTGCCTTTACTTTTTTACACATACTATCGCATGAGGCCCACTAAATACTGATTGACTGCTATCTTTATGGTGAAATTCAAAACTACTAAATCAGGGTCCCTTTTAAGAAAGCTCTCCAATACAGATTCCCTCCGAGAACGCTCATATACTTAAAATTCTACCTATTCTTACAGGACAGCAATGGCTTTTTGACAGTGGTTGGCACCCATCTCCATTTGTCTAGCTGCTTTAAAAAAAAAATCTGAAATTATTAAATAATTTAATCATATTAAAGCCACCCCACTGATTTTATCAGCCTGTCTACACTGTGTCTGGTAATAGGAGTTGCTAAAAATGAGATTGAAAGCTCTTTCTTTCCGGCCTCAACCCTGAAAAATAGCACCACCAGCTTATTGCATCCAAAGCTGTGTTTGTGGGGGCGCCTGGGTGGCTCAATCCAGTAGGCATCCGACTTCAGCTCAGGTCATGATCTTATGGTTCATGGGTTTGAGCTCCGCCTTGGGCTCTGGGCTGACAGCTCGGAGCCTGGATCTGGCTTCGGATCCTCCATCCCTCTCTTTCTCTGGGCCCCCATCTTGTGCTCTGTCTTTCTCTCTCTCCAAAATAAACATTAAAACACACTTTTTAAAAAATGCTGTGTTTATTCAGTTGCTTTTAGAGAAGTTCTCACTTCATACATGTAATTATCGATGCCAAAGGATACCAGTGTCACTCTCTGGCTTTCAGAATCCTTTCGAATGACAAATTCCACAAGTCTCTAACACCACCGGTGTGTAACTGATGACAAGCCATCAGCTTCAGCACCCAAAGCTGTGATGTCCTACATAAAACATATTGAAATAGAGCTCTCTGTCATCACCTGCTAGCCCTGGGACAGGTTATCACCCCGTGGACCTCCACGGGGGCTCTCATTGTGCTGAACTCCAGAAGGAAATTCAAAAAATTCAGCACCTCATTTTCAAGGTGTGAATAGATCCTATCATTATCCATTAGTTATTAAACACTAGCAGGGCACCTAGCACCTATTATGACAGAGGGCATTTTTATAGAAATTCTGAACATAACTAGAGCCATCCCGCACCCAAGGGAGAGAAAAGACAACAGGTGCCAACATGTGTTGGAAAAGTTATTAGAATTCTGCCTTCAACCCATCACTTACCTACGGATAGGAGACAACCTCTCTAGTGCTCCAAATGAGCTTTGAAGAAAAGAGAATTTCACTTTCATACAAAGAAAAGACCAGGTTTAAGCACCTTCTTTCTCCAAGTTTGTGCCTCCCATTAGATTAAGAGAAGTAAAGCTATTTAGGATTTAGGGAGTACTTAGTGAGACAAATGACCGTTCTGACACTAACATGCACTGAGTACAACCCATTGCTTTCTTAATATCTCAGTTTGCCATATTTCCTGATCCCAGCCCTTGCGTAGGTGCTTAGAAGAATTTTACATCTCTCAAAGCATTCTTAGCCTTTGAAAAATGTTTAATTGAATCAAATTTATGGGTAGATATAAAAGCTGATCTGTCTTCCAAATGTAATCTACACTGACACGTCAATGTCAAAAATTTTAAGTAAATCACCTGTAATCAGTTTACACTATTAGTAAAATGGAATGGCATTCTTTCATGTTTCCAGGTAAGTATTATATAAATGCATTAGAACACTACAAGCTTCATTTGTCAGGGACACTACAAGATTCATTGGAATAGATGACAGACTGTGTGTTGGCATATACCTTCCCCATCTTCTGAGGATGCTCATTGTATTATTTTTCTTTATGTAAGTGCTAGGTCCAACACGGAGCTGAAACTCACGACCCTGAGATTCGAGAGTCACACACTCTACTAACTGGGCCAGTTAGGTGCCCCTGATGATGCTCACTTTAAATTGGCTTTCTCATTAAAAAAAAATTCTCTTTAAATTACTTGCTTCCATTTTCTCCATGGCTCACCTAAAAGTTAATTGAAGGGGAAAGAGTGAGATATCAAAATAATACACAAAATAAAAATAGAGGACTATTCATCAATATTGAAGAAATTCAAAGAAGTGCATAAAACTAGTTTTCTGAATCTGATACTAACAAAAAAGTTGAAAACACGGACCCATGAAATCTGAAACATGGAAAACTGAAAACATGGATTCTAAAACATAAAATTCATTCTAGAAGTGATAAATAGCCAAATAGTTCAAATACAAGTAAAAGAAATAGAGAAATTGATCAAAGATCTAGTTTCTCCTCTTGCTAAAGGCACAAGATACATAAGGTGTCCTAGGGGAGTTTTACAAACTCTTAAAAGCAATTGATTCTAATGTTACTTAATTTGTTTCATAACACAGAAAGGGCCGGAAAACATATAAAGAGCGGGGTATTAAAATCATGGATATTGAAACCCAATAAGGATTACACAAGAAAGGACTTTTCAGAGTAGTCTTACTCGTGAACCCAAGTCCTGAGTGAGTAAGGGTACTAATTTCAGAAAGACAGAACAGACTTGAGGGGAATGCGATCTAGTGGGAACGCAAGCCCCAAAAGAATGCCCAGAAGCTACAAGGAAAACGTCCTCCTAAAATAAGGGTATCTCAGGTTCATTATTTACTCATAGATTGAATCTTCTGAGCAGGGACACAGCAGCAGGAATTTCAAAAACTGTTTTTCAAAATGTAGACTGCAGATTACCTGCACATTACCTGCACAGGAGTCCCTGACATGCAGGTTATAGATGGAAGATTCAGGAAACTGCCCCCAGACTTGCTGAATAAGAATCATTTAGGGTCGAGGCCCAGGAATTTGACTTTTAACAACTTTTAACGGATTATTCGGACCACTAAAATGTAACCACTCCAGTGTCCAAACAGTGTGGCTCTACTCATGCTTCCTACCGCGTAGAATAAGGTAATTTGCAATACTGACTTTGTCAAGTGAGGCATTACAATTACCAAGAAACATTATTTTCATTTGGCCAGGATCTGTTGGTCTATTTATCATTATGAGTCTCTCCTAGTTATTTTACAATGGTTATTTTTAGGCAAAAAGTTTATAAATATGAACTAAAACTGCTATTTTAATGTTTATTTATTTGGGGTGGGGGGAGGGCAGAGAAAGAGGGAGACACAGAATCCAAAGCGGGCTCCACACTGTCAGCACAGAGCCCGTTGCGGGGCTCGAACACACAAACCACAAGATCATGACCTGAGCCAAAGTCAGACACTCAACTGACTGAGCCACCCAAGCGCCCCTAAAATTGCTATTTTAATATGCTTATTTGGTAGAAACCACCTTTACTAGCCTCTTTTCCTATTGACGCATCTTCAGTATGACACAATAAAAACTGACATTCATTCATTAACAGGTATTTATATACTACTTATCATCTAACTTACCAATAGTAGGTGCTGTTTAAAATAATGCATTATTTTTCTACGTACCATGTTGTTTTTCTTCTTCACATCATTGAAAGAATTTTAATAATAATCACACTGACTCTGTTTTAAATAATTCTTCATTAATTTTTAATATGTTGTCTTAAATCCGTTATTAGCTACATTACCTATACCTAATTCACACCATTATTTTGCTTACACAAACATTTTCTGTAGGATAGATTATACTCAGTCAAATTGTAACAGTACAAAAACAGCATTTTCCTGGCCAGTTTCCATTTGTTATAGAAGTCATTCCTTATTGTGTCTCATGCAATTGATTTCTTATCCCCTTGTTTTAATAAGCAAGTACATTCTTCTTAATGTGGAGACTTTCTTTCGTTCACTCTCTCAACATTACCAGACAGTCGTTACTGGTGAGCAGTTGGGAGAGAAAAGAGAACAAAATAAAGTTCCCGCCCTCATGTAAGTTACATTCATTTTCATTATTTCATTAGTATATTTGTTAAGTTTTGGCTATTGTTAGCATGGTTACTCTTAGTACCCATTATTAAATTATAGTACCCTATTATCAAATGCATTAATCTTGTTTAGAATATAATATCTGTTGCTAAGGTGGTTGGTGAGAAGTATCTGATCTTTATTATGTAAATTGAAAACAACAAGGGGCCTTTAATTTGGGTAGAAACTCTGAACGCTGAGAGGGAGGAGATGCTGGAGGAAGAGAATCCTGAGCTCACCTCCCACATACACGCTGAGATGACAAACACATGTAATGCAATTCACTCTGAAAATGACCAGAAGACTAGCAGAACAGTCCTTCCCCAGCTAACGACATAAGGAAAGCCACATGGAGAAGGGTGGGATGGGGAGAGAGAGGAGGTGGGAACGGAACCCTCCTGTGAGAACACCCACAAGGAGAAGGAATAGCATGGGCACAGAGGCCCTCACTGGGGAGGGGAGCAAGCCCCACACTGGGCACCGCTCACCCGGGAGAACTGCACAGACAAAACAAGCCCCCATAACATATGGCCTGGAAAATCAGTGGGGCTACTCTCCTGGGAAGGCGGAGGGCCGTAGAAAACCAATATGCCTCTCTTAAAGGACCAGCACTCTGTACTGCTTGGTCAGAGACCCAGCACAGAAGCAGCTGTTTGAAAGCCCCTGGGTTATATGTGAAGGGGGTTTGTTGGCTAATGATACCAAAAACCAGACACCTGATACCAAAACCGGACAAAGACAGTACCAAAAAAAAAAAAAAAAAATTACAAATATTCCTGATGAGCATTGATGTAAACATCCTCAATACAATATTAACAGAAAATTCAACAATTCAGTAAAAGGATCATTTAGCACAATCAAGTGGGATTTATTACAGAGAATCAAGAATGGTTCAATTTCCACAAATCAATGTGATACAACACATTAACAAAATGAAGGATACAAAATATAGTCTGATCATCTCAATAGATGCAGAAAAAGCATTTGATAAAATTCTACATCCATTCCTGATTTAAAAAAAAAAAACTCAGAAAAAGTGGGTTTAGAGGAAACATCCCTCAACATAATAAAGGCCACATCTGACAAATGCATAGCTAACATCATACTCATTGTTGAAAACCTGAGAGCTTTCCCCCTAAAATCAGAAACAAGACAAGAATGTCCACTCTCACTGCTGTTATTCAACACAGTATTGGAAGTCCTACTCTCAACAATCAGACAAGAAGAAGAAACAAAAGGCATCCTAGTTGGAATGGAAGAAGTTAAATTGTCACTACTTGCAGATGACCTGATAGTGTGTGTGTGTGTGTGTGTGTGTGTGTGTGTATATATATATATATATATATCCCTAAAAACTCCAACAAAAAACTATTAGAATAAATGAATTCAGTAAAGTTTCAGGATGCAAAATTAATATACAGAAATCGGTTGCATTTCTGTATACTAACAGCGAAATAGCAAGAAGAGAAATTAAGAAAACAACCACATTTTACAAGTGCATCAAAAAGAATAATTGTAGGAATAAATTTAACCAAGGAGGTGAAAGATCTGTATTCTGAAAACCGTAAGACATTGATGAAGGGAAATGAAGGCAACAAAAATAAAAGATACACCATGTGCATGGATTGGAAAAATATTGTTAAAATGTCCATACTACCCAAAGCAATCTACAGATTTAGTGCAATCTCTATCAAAATACTAATGGTATATTTCCAGAACTATAATAATTCTAACATTTATATTGAACCACAAAAGACCCTCAATAGCCAAAGCAATCTTGAGAAAGAAGAACAAAGCTGGAGGTATCACAATTCCAAATTTCAAATTGTATTATAAAGTTACAGTAATCAAAACAGTCTGGTACTGGCATAAAAATAGACACATAAATCCATGAAACAGAATAGAAAGCCCAGAAATACCCCCATGCTTACATGGTCAATTAACCCACAACAAAAATGTCAAGAATGGGGAACACAATGGGGAAAAAAAATCTCCTCGATAAATGGCATCAGAGAAAACAGCTACATGTAAAGGAATAAAACTGGACCACTTTCTTATATTATACACAAAAATAAACTCAAATTGGATTAAAGTTCTAAATTTAAGACCTGAAACCATGAAACTCCAGAAAGAAAACATAGGCGGTACATAAACTTTTGGACATCTCTTAGCAATATTTTTCTGGATCTGTCTCCTCAGGCAAGAGATACAAAAGCAAAGATAAACAAATGAGACTACATCGAACTAAAAAGGGGCACCTGGGTGGCGCAGTCGGTTAAGCACCCGACTTCAGCTCAGGTCATGATCTCACAGTTTGTGGGTTTGAGCCCCACGTCGTGCTCTGTGCTGACAGCTCAGAGCCTGGAGCCTGCTTCAGATTCTATGTCTCCTTCTCTCTCTGCCCCTCCCCTGGTAGTGCTCTGTCTCTCAAAAATGAATAAAAATGTTCAAAATTTTTAAAAAATAAATAAAAAGGTTCTTCACAACGAGGAAACCAGCAATAAAATAAAAAGACAATCTACTAAAAAGGAGAAGTTATTTGCAAATAACATATCTGACAAGGGTTTATATTCAAAGTATACAAAGAATATATACAACTCAACACCAAAAAAAAAAAAAAATCTGATTAAAAAGTGGACAGAGGACCTGAATAAAAATTTTTCCAAAGAAGACATACAGCTGGCCAATAGACACATGAAAAGACGCTCAACATCACTCATCAGTAGGGAAATGGAAATTCAATCACAATGAGCTGTCACCTCACACCTGTCAGGATGACCAGTATCTAAAAGATAAGAAATAAAAAGTGTTGCCAAGGATGTGGAGAAAAAGCAACCTCATGCATTGTTGGTTTGAAATGTTCATTGTTACAGTCACTAAGGAAAAGAGTATGGAGATTGCTCAATAAATTAAAAATAGAAATATCATATGATCCACTAATTCCATTACTTGGGGTTTACCTGAAAAAAAAATGGAAACACTAATTTGAACAAATACATGCACCCCTGTGTATATTCCATCATTATTTGGAATAACCACAATATAGAACCTGCTGACGTGTCCATCAGTGAAGGGATACAGAAGAGGTGGTGTATATACACAATGGAATATTACTCCACCAAAAAAAAAAAAAAAGAAAAGAAAAATCCTGCCATTTGCAATGACATGGATGGACCTAGAGGGCATTATGCTAAGTGAAATAAGTCAGCCAGAGAAAGACAAATATCATATGATTTCACTCATATGTGGAATTTAAGAAACAGAAATGAACAAACAGACACAGACTCATAAATACAGAGTGCAAACTGGTGATTGCTAGGGGCAGGGGGTGTGGGGAGGATGGGCAAAGCAGGTGAAGGGGATTAAGAAGTACAAACTTCCAGTTAGAAAATAAGTAACTCCCTGGAGGTAAAGTACAGCATAGGAAATATAGTCAATAATATTGTAATCACTCTGTCAGGTGGCAGATGTTAACTACACTTATCATGGTGAGCATTTTGTAAAGTCTATAATCGCTGAATCACTCTGCTGTGTACCTGAACTAATATTATATGTTGGTTATATTTCAGTTTCTAATTAAAAAAAAAGAAATAAAAACTCTGTATTGACCTTAGCGTGAATTATGGATGTTCTTTAGAGAATGTCTTCTGTCATTTCCTCACTCAGAAACTTATGAAATCCCCACTCTGTCATTTGATGTAGGACCCATATATCACAACTGTCACTAAATCCATCTGCTGGTTTATTTAGAACACTAGCGGATTTTAATGACATAGTTAAGAAAGCATTTTTAAAAGCAATACCTGCTCTCAATTTCCCCATACCTCTTGAATGCATTACCATTGCAAATGCAAAAGTTTGTGCAGTCAAACCGAATAAAAAAAATATTTACTCAGGTTAGAAAAATTCAAATTAGATGTCCTTCGATTATATTATCCTCATTCTGCTTTTTTAAGCTTATTTATTTATTTTTGAGAGAGAGTGAGCAAGCAGTGGAGGAGCAGAGAGAAGGAGAGAGAGCATCCCAAGCAGGCTCCCTGCTGTCAGTAGGAGCCCAACGTAGGGCTCGAACCCACAAATCATGAGATCTTGACCTGACCCGAAATCAAGTCAGACACTTAACCAAGTGAGCCACCCGGGTGCCCCATCCTCATCCTTATCATTGGGATATTGACAAGGGCCTCGTTATTACTAAGTCTACCCGTTCTTCAAGGTCCTGATAAAGCTTCAGATGACCTCATGAAGGCTTCCCCCCCAACTCCGGTCAACATCCCAGTATGCACTTTTACCCTCTGGTTCTTTTTCATGCTTCATTTAATTAATATTTTATATTGTTTTCTTGGTGTCAAGAATTATCGAAAGCATACTATAGAAGTGCTATATAAACACATGCTGACTATAAATTACCAGAAGTATTATCTATTATATATATTTGTACACAAATGTAAAATGTTCCACAGACTCGCACATTAATAATTGGAATGATATCCATCAGAATGTCAACAGTGGTATATCTGAATTGTGTGATTCAAGGTATGTGTGTGCTTTCTTTAGTTTTCTCCCTTTCGAATGTCCTAGAATAAGTGCCTTTTTTTCTTATTGAAAGGAGCAGGACATATTTTTTGTTGAACATTGAAGAGTATGTCTCCAATAATGTAGCATCCTGCTTGAGGACAGGATGGATATTATGTGTCCCCATAACTCTGCAAATGCACTGATATGAACACAGAGGATATTAAGTAGGAAGAACTTTGAGGTGTATGCATTGGCATGAAAGCGAAACGAATCATTTTATTGTTGTCTACACTGATACAGGCCAAAGAGTAACCTGATCAGGAAATCTACCATTTTAAGACATCGGGCCTGTGATTTTCAACTGGGAGAAGAGCTGCCTGCTTCCCAAGAGAGAGTTGTGAAATGTTTCAGATCGTGTTTTTATTGTCCAGTGGTGGGGTACTCATGACGTTCAATGGGTGCTGACCAGGGATTCTAAAGATCCAGTGACGTTCAGCACACATGTACACAAAGAGCTGTGTCACTCAATACACCAGGAATTCACTGTTAAGGATGTTGGTTGGGGGGCACCCAGCTGGCTCAGTCGGTTAAGTGTCTGACTCTTGATATCGGACTCTTGATATCGGCCTAGGTCATGATCTCGCAGTTGTGAGATCGAGCCCCACATCCGACTCTGAGCTGACAGTGTGGAGCCTTCTTGGGCTTCTCTCTCCTGCTCCCTTTCCCTGCCTCTCTTCTGCTCTCGCTCTCTCTCAAAATAAACATTAAAAAAATAATAATGTTGGTCAGATTAAATATTTATTTACTACTTTTAAAACAATGAGGCAAATGAAAAACCAAGGCATTATGATTCCACATTAGATCGTGTGCCCCAGGGTGTGTGGCAGGTGAAATGATGGCCTCAGTTCCTGACACTCTTCCTGTGGAGAGGAGTGTCACCCCCACCCTGCCCCCACCAGCTCTGGCCAACAGAGTATAACAGAAGCGATGTGAGGCCAGTTCCTAGACTTGACCTTTAAGAAAACGGGTACTTCTTCTGCCCTGCAGTCTTAGAATTCAGTCAATCACCAGGTGAGAAGACTATCATTTGACCATCTTGCAATGAGGAGCCCAAGCCACATTGAAAAGCTGTAGAAAATGAGATGACATGTGGAGAAATAGATGGAGAAACATGGAGACGCCAGACATATGCATGAAGGCATCACGGATGTAGACTCTCCAACTCAGAAGACCCCCTGTGGAAGCAAGATGACCTGCCCAGCTGAGTCCTGTAAAAATCCCTAACCCCCACACAACTGGCCACAAAATGAAATGGTTGTTTTAAAGCCACTAAAATGTCTCCTTTTATCTTGCGTCCATCTCCTTTGCTTCCTGGAAATTCAAAATGGAGGATGTGTCAGATCTTAATGTGTTTCTGGAGAACACATAAACCATTTTCTTTGTAATAAACAAGTAGACTCAAGTCTCTAAATAGAATGCTGCCAAAAATTTCAGGCATTATTTTTAATTTCCCAAATAATCTTATTTTTGATGAAGCAAACAGTTATAATTATCTATCAAACTCTAGCTAACTAAAATGGACATAAATCAGCCGTTGTGACTGGGACTCCATTAGGACGTTAATTTAATTAAATGTTATGACATAAAGTTAGTCATATACATGTCTTCACTATGGAACTAAAAACTCCTTCAGGGCAGGAACAATGTCTACTGCATTTTTGGTATTCCACCAAAATGCCATACATTTGGCATGATGAGAATACAATCTACCATTAGAAACTTAATTATTTTGCTGAAATTCAGCATCACCTCCCTTCAGTCTTCTATTTGAACATCCTAAAACTCTTGACCTAATTTCTGGTTTGCCATAGAATCCTTAGTCTCGGAAGATTTCCAGTGTGATTTAGTCAAACCTCATTATTTCACAGATGAGGAAATTCACCGAGAGGTAAGTGACTGGCTCAAATTCACGTAGTTACTTAGCATATACTAAAGCCATGACAAACTTAAAATTACTTCCTTTAACAGATTGGTGGTGGTGGGACCAGGACAGCTGTAGGGTGGTGGAGCTTCTGAGACGTGAAAGGACTGAAGTGTCGGGAGCTGGCAAGAAAAAAAGGTAGTTGCAGAGGCAGGAGACTCTAGTGACATTGTACTCCAACTGGAGTATGAACCAATGTGGGCCGATATCACTCACAAAATTGAAGGGGAAAAAAAATGCTAAAAGACAGAAATGTGAAGGGGCTGCACAGTTATAAAAGGCAATAAAGATTTCTTTAATTAGTTGTGTTGAGTAAATCATAAAACCAGATATCTCTGCACTGAGACTCTTCATTGACAGCTGTTTATTGTACTGTGAATTATTGCAGGATGATGTATGCAAGATGCTAACTTGATGTTTGTGCTTCCGCTTCTCAAATGAACTCGACTGTCAAAAATGGGGAGCAAACCAGGACGGAAGAAGCCGTCAGCAGATGTGGGAGAGCCAAGTCTCTCTCCATCTTGCATTACCGTTGTGTGGTTTTTAGTAAAAACAGATTAGGATAGCTTCGAAATGAACCGGTCGAAAGTACAGGTGTAGATGGTAGGTATGCTTTCTTGAAAAGTCTGAGAAAGTTCAGCCTAGGATTCATCTCCAAGCTGATGAATCCGTAATCACCCCAGGACGAGAGCAAACCGGAAGTCTATTTCTCTCCACACAGAACCCGAGATAGACTCAGAGAGCGGCCTATAAAAACACTGAACGAGAGGGCTCACGCACAACGAAGGAAGGCGTTTATTAATCTGCACTCCATGCTAATAACAAAACCGCAAAAAGAAACTGTTTAGCTCTATACGGACCCCTAGGTAAGGAAAACTCTTCATGCCCTTTAATCAATCAAGGGACAAGCCCCAGTGCTTGGAGATACTACTTTGGAGAGTAAGTCCCAATGAGTCTGCTTATCAACCCATGGTGGCGATCGACCTTTATGGAGCATATAGCGTGTGCCCGGCACCACAGAATGTGTATGTTCTCCTTACTCCTCCCCACAGCCCCCCAAGGCAGGTATTGTTTCACATTTAAACATAAAGAATTTCACGCTCACAACGTTCAAGTGTGTCTCTCAAGGTCACATTGGTGACCTTGTTAGTTTCACCTTATTAGTGGTGAAACCAAAATCCAGTGAGGCTTATTATGAACCAAGTGTATGTCAATACGTCACGCCCATCAATTCTATAACACGGATGGTGTGATCCTTATTTTAATTATGAGGTTACTGACTCAGAAAGCAGACTCAAGTGAACAGAGATAAGGGTGGCAGATTGGGAATCTGATCCAATTTTTCTTCCACTGTGGCCTTTTGTCCTCAATATGTACCTTATTCTGCCTATTTTATCCTTCAGTTGGATGTCACTTGCACACTAATAATAATTTAAGAGGCTACCATCCAAAGAAAAACTAGGATCCCCAGCTCAAGACTGGTGTTTACTACCCATGTTATCACGAGTGATAAACACGAGGTGCTCCCAGGGGACCAGAAGGCACTCCTACAGCAGCCTTTCGGTATCAGCTGGAGCAGGCTGGCTGGCACTGTGTAAACAGCAGTCATGTAGTCTTAAATGGTTTAACATAATACATGCAAAGTCTGGAGGTGGGCCCAGGCCATCCTCCGTGGCAGGTGTCCTCCATGCAGTGACACAGTGATCCAAGTGGCTTTGATCTCGACGCTCTTCTGCCTCGATGTGAGGCATTCACATTCCCCATGGCAGGGGAAGAAAATGACCAGAGTCCCAAGGGCTTTTCACCGTCTCAGCCTGGGATTGACGTGTGCTCCTCCTTTTCACCTGTCATTGACCAGCACCTGTCATCCGCCTCCACCTAACACAGGAAAGGCTGGGAAGTGGGACGTGCCATGTATCCGAGGAAGAGGAAAATACAAACAAAATTTGGTGAAGGCATGGCATCCTCTCTGCCACAGTATCCTGAAGAAACAGATCCAAACTACACACACACACACACACACACACACACACACACCGCACAAGGTTAGGAATTAGCAAGTGAGGGCACAGATTTAGAATTGGAATAAGTTTTTCTGGACGGAGAGAAACATAAAGGCTCGTTATAATTTATTAATTCAATTAAGAGGAGGAAAGAGTTAGAGACTACAGATACCAGGAAACAAATTGTTTACATATGGCGATTAAAAAAAGGAAAACTTAGGTGTAAACATGCAGAGTGATCGTAAGTATTTTATTTAAATGTCAAAAGTGAAAGAAAGGTTTAGGGCCGTCTTGCTCTAGAGCTAGAATTTATGCATCTTTTCAGTCATTTACCATACAACCCAATATCCCCAATGCTATTTCGTATCTCCTTCTTCATAACATTCGACAAGGTTCTACGGCAGGACTGAAGAAATCCAGGGACAGTCCCAGCCCTCTAAAGGAGGACAGTCTGACAGATGAGAAAAGCAGACATGTCTGAAAGAAGAGAACAAGGTCATTTATGATGGACTTTCACAGGGAGCCACGAAAACGTCAGGTCTCGAAAGCATCACTCCGGGCTCCCGAAAGAAGAATACACCTTCCCGGTGCTTTGTGTAGCTTCTGAAACAAGACACATTTCTCCTGGTTGCTCCCTTTAATTTCTGCCTGCTGGTGCGGTCCTTCATTCTTCCATGCTGGCCTGGAAGGCCCTGTGAAATACTCCAGAGTGGAATCATCCAGAATGAAGACAGTAGATCGCAGAGGCTCGTCCACCCCACTCATCACGTGCCATCAGCTCTAGCAACACACAGAACTTTCAAGATGAGCTGCTTTCAGCCTGTGTCAGCCCACCTTGCAAGTAAGTGACATCTGCCAAAGGCAGCCGGCACTCTGTCCGGGAAACTGCCTCTTCCTCACTTGGTCCTAACAAACATCCTTAGATGTGAACCATAAAGATGCCGTAAGACAGAAATGTACTGATTAATTTCAATGAGCCTTTCAGAAGTCACCGCCTATGCTGAGCAAAGTGATTTTCAGCTGACTTTACCTGATTAGTGCGGACTCCGGGGAAATGTGGTGGGGTAAATCCTTTTCTGCATTACCGTGCAGAGGAAACAGTTTTCATCTTTAAAGCCCTACAAGCACACACATTTTTTTCCCCCCAGAGCCTAAACCTGGCCTCAGAGAAAGTTCTACTTGGAGAAATCTCATTAATTCCAGTGGTCTGGTTTGTCCACAGACAATTCTGTGATTCATTTATTTCTGCTAGTTTCTTCCTTAATGTAAGAAAGAAAGAAAGAGAAAGAAAGAACAAGAAAGAAAGAAAGAATGGAAAGAAGGAAGGACAAAAGAAAGAGGGAACGAGGAAAAAGGAGGAAAAGTAAAATCAAACAAAAAACCCTAACTTCTTTTTTCCCCCAAAGTCAATATTTTCAGGAAGAAAATAAATTCCGTTCTCATGTAACTAATTATGGGTCAAACCATGATGTCTTACTTTCTTTTTTCATGAATAAGGAAGATAGGAGAGCTTAGGAAGTTGTCTTCCTAAAGAAGCTGTTGAGTCACAGGCTTCGTAAATTAATTGTATCGTTTTGGAGGGGTTTTCGGTTACTAAAAGCCTCTCTTTCTAAATAATTTGGAAGTGGAACTTTTGGAATATTTTTCATCCCTTTTAACTGGGGTGAAAAAAATGTAGGGGAGAAGGGGGTGAAGGAGGCATTCTCTGTGCACCCGATGTTATAGTTTTTCCTTCCTTCTGCTAATAACCCAAATTCATCTAACTGCCAGGCGTTTGTGGTAAACGAAAGGATAGAACTGGAAAGACTGAATACTGTTGATCCTTGAACAACACAGAGGTTGGGGTGCTAACCCACACAGTCAAAAAGCCACATATCACTGTTTTTAAATTTTTTAACGTTTATTTGTTTTTAAGAGACAAGAGACAGAGCCTGAGCAGGGGAGGGACAGAGAGAGAGGGAGACACAGAATCCGAAAAAGGCTCCAGGCTCTGAGCCGTCAGCACAGAGCCTGACGCGGGGCTCGAACTCACGAACTGCGATATCATGACCTGAGCTGAAGTCGGCTGCTTAACCGACTGAGCCACCCAGGTGCCCCCCACATATCACTTTTGACTCCCCCATAACTGAATAGCTTACTGTGGACCAGAAGCCTTGCTCATAACGTAAAGTTGATGAACACACACTTTGCATGTGTATTATTGACTGCATGCTTACAATAACATAGGCTGGATAAAAGAAAAATTATTAAGCAAATCATAAGAAAGAGAAAATACATTTACAGTACTGTACCATATTTTTCAAAAAAAAATCACAAATTCCTGAAGTTCAGTCCCCTGCTGGACTGTTGCTATACCCTCAGGTACTTTATTATATTCCTTATTAAATTCAAAACAGCAACTTCCCGGGCGCCTGGGTGGCTCAGTCGGTTGAGCATCCGACTTCGGCTCAGGTCATGATCTCATGGTTCATGGGTTCAAGCCCCGCGTCGGGCTCTGTGCTGATGGCTAGCTCAGAGCCTGGAGCCTGTCTTTGAATTCTGTGTCTCCCTCTCTCTCTGACCTTCCCCTGCTCATGCTGTCTCTCTTTCTCTCAAAAATAAATAAACATTAAAAAAAATGTTGTAAAAAAAAAAAACAGCAACTTTCTTCCAAAAGTCTGTAATCTTTACTATCTCTTTTCCTTCATTATTATCTCAATTATCACTGTATGTTAGGATGTCCTAAATTATGGCAATATATATATATATATATATATATATATAAGATAAATATCTTTTACACTTTTCTCTATTTGTAATTCTCCACCTACCTAGAATTCAGAAAGGAAAAAGAGACACTAAGTAATATATTGCTTGATTTGTTGTTGTTTAAATTTTTTTAAATTTTAAGTAGGCTCCACACCCAAAGTGGGGCTCGAATTCATGACCTGGAGATCAAGAGACACAAGTTCCACCAACTGAGTCAGCCAGGTGTCCCTGTTGCTGTTTGATATTGCCATGTACATAGAGGGTATTATAATCATTGATCACAAGGATCAGGATCATTCTGGACTTTCCTTCTTTTATGCATATAAAGAAATAACTCAAAAAAAAAAATAAAGAAACAGCTCAAGATTCTGTCATCTCTATGTGTTGTACGAGCATCGCTGTTGTGACCCTAGGACAAAATTTACACCTTGGTGCTGGCTCCAATTGGCTGCCCCAGTCAGGCTCAGCCTCTTTGTGTCTAAGTAACTTGTAAATACAATTGCCTTGCCTTGTGTGCAGCAAAGCCAAACCCAGGGGGATTTCTAGACCAAAGACCGTGACTTGGGGCTTCAAAGCACTTTCCTCCTACCCTCTCCCTTCTCAAGTGATTTCCAGTAGGAGCCCCAGTGCCTTTCGCTACACAAAGCAATCCCTAGCACAGACTAATTGTAGTCTGCTTTCTGAGGCTGCAAACAGAAGGCTTGAGAAAGGCCCAGTGGACTCTAGAAAGACCCCTCTTAAGTCTGCATGGATGCAAAAAGCATTCTGAGGTTTCTCAGTTACACTTAGGTGTCATGTGTAGCTCAGCTGCTGTGTTCTAAGAGCCAAACTAAGATACAGAAAAACACAGACGAAGTCTTCCCTTGATGCTGTGTATGATCGAGGAAGGGCGAAATGCATTTACCAAGTAATCTCAGCACCGATGAAGTCTTGTGATAGAGCTGGGGGGCATCCTGCGTGGCTCCATGAGAACAAACAGCTGATGAGTGGGAAGGTACCTGGGGGTCCTTCCTGCAGATGATAACAGACTCAAATCTGGAAGGACATATAAATCCAGTGGAGAAGCACTCCAGGCACAGGGAACAGCACCTCCTACAGACGTCAAGCATGAGAGATACTGGTGCCTGTAACGTAATTCTGTATCGTCAGTCTTTAGGAGAGGCAAAGTCCAAACAGGAAAAGTGTTTGCATGGTTGGCAAACATTTTACGCTTATACTTAATTCAATAGAAAGCCATGGATGAATTGTGACAGAGGAATGAGATGATCAAGAAGGATCAATTGGGTTTGGTGTTGGACAGATTAATTCAACAACCAAGTTTTAGAAGCCTACTCTGTGTCAGGCCCTCCGGAGAGTTATAAATATTAACGTGAGCTAGATCTGTTCATGCCTTTCCATTGCTTCTGGTCCAGTCACTGTAGGCAAAAGCCTAAAGGAAAGGAGGAGTCAGAAATGAACACAGGGTTCCTGACTCGGGCAGCTGGGTGAGCAGCGGTACTATTTGCAGAAATAAGGCTTAGAGGTAAGAAGGCAATATAAGGAGTTGAGTTTGGAACATCTTTTCTTTAAAGTGCCTGCCAAGAAGCTAAGGGGAAATGTACAACAGATAGCTGGAACCCACACTGGAAATATCAATTTGGGAGTCATCAGTATCTAGGTATTTGTCTAACCAGGAGTTTGGCCAACTCCAGTCAGGAGACCATATCCAGACCAAAGCCTATTTTTGTATGGCCCTCAGGCACTACTCCTGGCGCTAACCCTGTGAGCCACAGTCCCAATTTCTCCCGCCTGCCGGGCCTGCCCGGCCTGCCCTCCGACCAGAGGCCACCGATCCATCTGCCATCCCCATCCCGTGCGCACCACACGCTCCTGCCGGCCCACCAGGCCCCACCCACCAGAACCAGAGAATGTCTCCAGCTGAAGGCAGGGTAAACAGAGAACAGGACCACGGAGGGGCAAGTGTTTCCTCTTTTATCATCTAAGTTCCTGCATAATACCTTCGATTTTTATCTTGGCCCTCGAAACCTAAATCATTCACTATCTGGCCCTTCAAAAGAAAAAAAAAATTTTGCCAACCCCAGGTTTAAACTGAATTAGGATATTGAAAATAACTAATGTTTGTACATGATGCCATTGGAATTGAACTCAGATTAAGAAACATCATCTCAGCCTATGCAGAGGTTGTAAACTGGAAATAACAACAACGCAACATCACGTTCCACAGAAGGCCTTCACTCCACCCTCCTCTCCTATTTAATCTGGAGAACGAAAAATAAAAGCTAATTAATCAGGATAACCCAATCCATCCTTGAGGATAACTATGAGATAACTTGTTGTCAATTTTTCATCAGTGCGCATTGCTTTCCATTCAAGTGAGTTTTTAAATCTCATTGATGAAGTTTTGGGGTGATGGTAGGCTGGTCCAGAGCCAAGGGCCAAGAAAGAATTCTTGAAGACGTCTTTAGTGCAAAAAAGGTGATTTTATGAAAGCACGGGGCAGGACCCATGGGCAGGAAGAGCTGCACTGCGGTTGTGATGGGTAACTCATTATATATCCCCAGGTTGGGAGGGGGTTAGGAATAGACTAAGTCCCTAAGGTATTTTTGGAAGCAAGGTTTCCAGGACCTTGAGGGGCCAGCTGTTGCTAGGGAAACACTTACTACTGTTTAACAAAACCTTAGTCACGAGAGGAGACCTTTTGGATGCATATGGCGGGCCATAAGCTTAGAGTAGGATTGCCAGCATGTATCTTGTGGCAGTTGAGATAAAGGAAGTAGATTTACAGGATCCTTGAGGTTGGGATAATGTTAAGCTAAGGTTGTCTTTTGCCCCCAGCAAAGGGTCATCATCATCGAGGCAGCTGAGCTCCTAGAGGGAGGTCACTCTGCCCATTTCAAGGACTTGTCAATGGACTGCAGGCAGGAAGGGGATTTAATTTTTCACTTGCCTTAGTTTCCCACATCACATGGCCAGCACTTACACCCCTTCCTTTGTTCTTGGGCAGCCACGAGTCTCCGAGGACTATCATACATATCCCACCTGAGGGGGGCGCAGGTGCTGTTAGCCTGTATTTTGTCCTCAGCTTGCCCCACGCTCCCTCATCACCAGGAGTATAGCAATCCACTTGTAAAAGCAAGAAACTGAGGTGCCGTGTCTTTGGCAACAGAGCAACCTGAAAAGTTAAAAACCAACTGGTTATTTGGTTTCCACAATTCCAGACACCCAGTATAGCCAGTCAACTTTGTGGGACATCAGAAGAGCTAAGTCGTGCAGACCAAGAAGTGAAAAGTGTGACAAGCATGTGGGAGATAATTAAATGCTATTAGAAGCAAAAGGAACCTAATTCGACCGAATAGCCAAGTGCAGTGTGGTCTTTTGAAAACATTTCCAAATACAGGAATCAAATTTGATCCTGTAAGTCCTCCTTCTCTTTAGGATGCATGTTTATTCAAAGAACAGATGGGGAGGAAAATCAGAAAAAGACTTTGGTCAACCCACATAAAACAGCATATTTGAGTGTGGGCATGACGGGAGACGAGTTTTGGAAGGGTTCATTTGTTTGATGTGTGAGATAGACTTGGGAAGTGGGAAGGCACCGGCTTTATTTAGTCTTTCCTAAGGAGGAGATTCAGAAGGCTATTAAAAAAAAAAAAAAAAAGTTCCCTTAGTAAACACATACTTCTATGCTCTCACATCTTTGGTATTTTCCAGTATAATAAAAGTGGGGGATTTCCAGGACTAGCGTTACTGGGTACTATGGACAGGAAGGAAATTTACAAATGAACATAAACTACCATCCACAAATGGAGCTTTTTTAGGGTTTGAAAATTTTCAATCAATTTTCTTTGGAAGAGGTCATGCCCCTGCGTGTCTTATGTATACTTCCAGTTGGTAAGGACCGAAATGGAAATCAGCAGTGCACACAGCAACCGAAAACAGGCTTCTTGCCGACAGGCCTGATGACCCCTCTGCCTAATCCCAAAGGTCTCCCCCGTATCACAAGAAAACTGTTTCTCAGGAGATGGCCACATTGTCACTGCATGTCGGAGAAACCTGGCTATAAACAAGTACTTAAGTCTAAGTGTAAGCTTTGATGGCTACTTAAAGCAAATTGAGCTTTTGAACCCAAGGAGGGGTGCTCCTTTGAAATATTGGCATCAATCTGGAGCCCAACACAAATAAGAAACAACAGGGGGGAAGGCTCTGGCTGAGGAATCATAATGGAAAAGGAATTGCCCGCTGGTTGGTAACATTTCCATATGGACAGAGCAGCAAAACAATAAAAGATCAAAGAGCAACCCAAAGAAGAGGGGATGTTCAGCCTCATAATTGTGCATGCGTGTGAACACACGGCCTTCTGTAAGGATAATGGCAGAAACATGTTTTTGCAAGTGAGGCTCAGGGTACAGCCAACTAATGGGAGTGCCTGGCTGAACTCAAAATGCAAAAAGCGACTCTTCATTTGTAAAAGATGCTACTGATTAATGGTATCTCAAATTTGTAGTAACATGTAACAGATGCTTTTTAAAAATTTTTAACGTTAATTCGTTTTTGAGAGACAGATACAGAGCGTGAGTGGGGGAGGGGGAGAGAGAGAGAGGGAGACACAGAATCCGAAGCAGGCTCCAGGCTCCGAGCTGTCAGCACAGAGCCCGACACGGGGCTCGAACCCACAAACTGTGAGATCGTGACCTGAGCGGAAGTCAGATGCTCAACCGACTGAGGCACCCAGGCGCCCCTACAAGGATATATTTTGAGAGGTACCATGCTTCTTCTGCATTTTCTAATTTCATCTCCCCCCGTGTTACCTTTGTTATTATGTGTTAATAGTGGCTAACAGCACATCATTATTGCCAGATATCAAATTTGTTTAAAATTTTTCAGTTCTGGCAGACTGTACTGCAGGTAGGGTGAGGCAGGCTGTTTTTGAAAGGGGGCTCGCTAATCTCCTTGAACAGGAGAAGGAGTGATTACCTAACTTAGCGTCGCCCAGGGAAAGCTAGTCTCCTCTTACAAAGAATGAAATTGTTCCTTGTGGAGAACAGTAGTAAAAAAAAAAAAAAAAAAAAAAAAAAATACCCAATTTCGTATTTGGCGCTAATACTTAAAAGTTAGCATAATGATAAGTTCATTTGCACCTCAGCTCTGACTCAGTGTAAGGGCGGGCGAAATTCTTTTGCCCTGGGCTTTGGCCACAAAATAGGTTGATGGGACTGGACCACAAATTCCCTCCTGAGAACCTTGTGAGATTTAGATGTAAGACTTTGAAATTGAAGCATCCGATGTTCTTGTTTGCTCCCCATGTTCAGCCTTAAACTTTTATCTGCGGCCCTATGGAACTCCGCAAAGGTCACTCTTGTGAACATGGACATTGGTTATACTTTTAGGGGTCATTACGAACAGCCTCACTTAAAAAAACAGGTCTGTTTTCTTGATTCACTTCTCTGTGCTTTAGAATGAAAGTTATACTTCACAATGTTAAAAAAAAAAAAAAAGCATCTGGGGCGCCTGGGTGGCGGTTTAAGTGTCTGACTTCTTCAGCTCAGGTCATGATCTCTTGGTTTGTGAGTCTGTGTCTCCCTCTCTCTCTGCCCCTCCCTGGCTTGTACGCTCTTTCCCTCAAAAGTAAACATGAAAAAAAAATGACTAAGATACAACCAAGAAACCAAGACACATCTAATCATGTTACTGGATCTGATGTCCACAATCACCTGGGGTTTTAGAGCCTCAAAGGGCTTTGCAACCTTCCATCAACCCGTCTCCCCAGTGCAGCTCCATTTTTGGATGAGCACACCGAGGCATACAGGTGGTAATTTGCTCTCCTGCAGTCAAGTCAGAGGTCCAGTCCAGAAAAGCCAAGTAAGTTCAAAGCAGAACCAATGCTTGGGCCCTGGACTTGGGATCTGCCCTTCATTCTAGAGTGGGGCTCGCTGGATTGGAGGGATTTTTAACCCGAGAGTGTGTAACAGTGTATCACTAGCTATAGGTATTTTTCATTACGCGCCTTTTTGTTATAGTTTCCCTTTTGCTCGAACTACAAGCCAAACGGAGGTTAACACTTTCCTCCTTGCCATATCCCTGATCCCCTGTTCTACTGTCCACTTGCCTTTGTTTAGGGACTATTTGCTTTTAGAATGATCTTTCCTTACGGTTTGTAGAATGAACGTGGTTAAGAGTGGGTGTGTGTGAGTGGAGGGGGCGGCAGGGGTGCTTAAGAATAGTACCAAATTCAACAACTTCAGTTTTAGCAATTTTATAAGTCTTAAAAATGTCAGCTAAATCACCAAATCAATAGGAAGTGTTAAGAAAGCGAGAGAGTAACTGTGGGCTTTTCCACATGCTTTTTTTTTTTTTCCCGGCTCACCTTCCAGCTGCCATGCAGGGGCATCGAGGTGGGTGAGCAGCTTACGCCAAGCCCTGGGGCGCTGTATCCCAGCTGCCAATATTCTCCTAGGGTCAGTGAGCAGGCATACAGCTCATTCCATTTGTAACCAAGAGAAAGAGAGTTCCCCAGGGAAAATGTGCACTCTCCATATGTTCAGCCCTGAGCGATGGTCTAGGTGAATCACAGTTGGGGAGAAAGAGGGAAAGGGATGTGTCCTGACACTTTATTTCCTCCGAGATAGCGGAACGTCATTTCCAGGGCTGGTACAATGCCTTAAATGGCCCACTAATCTGATCTAGCCAGGGAGAGGGGATGCTCTTAAGAGGTTTCATTAAGTGCATCTGAATTCTCTTGCTCTAAAGCTTCCACCAAAATATCACCAAAAAAAAAAAAAAAAAAAAAAAAAAAAAAAACCGAAACAAAAAAACAAAAAAACAAAAAACACAATGCTTTGATGTGTAGCTCTTCCAAGTGCTGTAAGAAATTCAGAACCTCCTCCCCCAGCTCCTGCCCCTCCTCCCCTCCTCTGTCCTGGGTCCTCCCTCCCAGCGCAGAGCCGGGCTACGCCATATGCCTTCCTGCCCATCTGAACCGCAGTTGCTAAAAAAGCGAAGCCAAAAGAAACAGCCAATAAAAACAGAAACAGCTGTAACAATTTTGCACAGCATGATCTTGATTTCCTTGAGTTTTGTATTTTTGCCTCTTTTTGCTTGCTCCCTCTCTCTCTCTCGCTCTCCAGCTCCATTTTTCATATATAACACCTTCAGCACTGGGGCCTGAAATGGAGCAAGAGATCCTTTCCCGGTGTGCCAGCCCCTGTAATTCAGATACGAGGCTGAAGCCCATTTTGAATACACAGCTCTCCCAACAAGTGGAGCCAAGGGGAGGCCAAAACAGGCAGGAGGAGTTGAAACTTTCCACCAAAAACAGGTGCAAAGATTTTTTTTTTTTTTCCAAAAACAGAATACACCCAGTTCTCAAAGGGCGCCCCTCTCTCCTGAGGTTGGGCAGTAGAGCCCACGGAAGCCACCCTTTGCCTTTCAGCCCTGCATGTTTGTTCTCATCTCTCCAAGGGAAACCGATCCTGAAGTCTTTACTGGACTGGTATTTACAGTGACCTCCTTTTACATCCATGTCCTCAAACTCGGCCATGGAAAGGCAGCTTGGAGATGCCCAAAGCTACCGGAGGAATGATATGAGGGGAAAGAACAACTCACAGAAAAGGGGACACCAACGGCAGGCTGTGATCAATGCCTTCTCTCCAGGCCGTGCAGGCTCGCAAGCCCTGAGAAGGTTTGCCTTCCCCAGAATGCACTCGCAATCAGGCATGGTCCGTTAGCCTCTAACGTCAGCAGGTGCTGCGTCCCAAACCCACATTCCTGCCAAGGGCTTGTAGAGGGTGGCACTGACCTCGAATGGTTATAAAAGCCTCTTTTAGGGGCACCTGGGTGGCTCCATTGGTTAACTGTCCTACTCTTGGTTTCGGCTCAGGTCAGGATCTTGCAGTCTGTGAGTTCGAGCCTCACATGGGGCTCTGTGCTGACAGTGAGGAGCCTGCTGGGGATTCTCCTTCTCTCTCTCTCTCCCTTCCCCTGCTCTCTCTGTCTCTCTCTCAAAATAAACAAACTTAAAAAACAAGCCTCTTATACTTTAGTTTTTCAATGCGGTGGGTGGTAGATGCTTTGTTTCCCTCCAGCTGCTGCCTTTCTTTGCCCACGTCCTGGAAGCAGCCCCAGTCTGAAGTGGAGCAGAGCGCGGGCTAAGCATAATGGAGAACTGCTTGAAATAAGAGCCCTTTCATGGTGGCACAGCCCTGTTTTTCAGATGGTGTGAAGCAGCTCTGTAGTTTATTATTAATAATAGCACATGCGTGACACCACATCTTCAAAGGGCTGCGCAAACGTTAATTCTTTTGTGATGTGGAAAAAAGCAGCAGCAGCATCTTTTTAAAGTGAATCTCCCGGTCTTCTGGAGCGGGGCGTAAAAACAGAGTTCCAGCTCGAGATGAATGAATCAAACCCTGGAGGTCTGGGATCTGTGTCCAATTGAGAAGCGCTTTGAAAAAAAAAATAAAATCAGGAGTTTTATCTGAACTCCAGCATGTTCCAAATCCTACCCTCTTTCACACTCACATGGAAGTCTTTCGAAGACAAGCTGTGGGATCTTTGTTCCAGGAATAAAACAAACAGCATAAAAGAGTGGAAAACAGAGCAGAATGAATGTGTGTTTTCTACAAGGCTGAAATGTGAGCTGAGGTCTCTAGAAAAAAAAAAAAGAATTCTCACCAGGTTGGCAAAGCTCATCCTTCAATTTCATTTAATAAGTGATTTCTTTGTCAAAGTCACAATCTTCTGTTAAAAAGCAACAATTAATATCCCATTTTGCAGAAACACAGAGAGAATCCATCTTCCACTGGACTTCCCAAAAAGCTTTTCCCTTCAATATTTAAAAGTCTAGCATTTAGAGCTTAAAAAGGATAAACATAGGGGCGCCTGGGTGGCTCAGCTGGTTAAGCGTCCAACTTGGGCTCAGGTCATGATTTTGCAGTTCATGAGTTCGAGCCCGGCATCGGGCTCTGTGCTGACAGCTCAGAGCCTGGAGCTGCTTCAGATTCTGTGTCTCCCCGCCCCCCTCTCTGTCCCTCCCCAACTCACACATGTGCGCACTCTCTCAAAAATAAAAACATTAAACAATTTTTTAAAAAGGATAAACACAATATATGCATGCATGTGACAAGGCACAATTACAAAGTGAAAAGCAATAAAACCACTACATCACTTAGGTTCTAGAACATCACCAATCGCCTGGCAGCTGTGTGTTTCCTCGCCTTTCCACCCCGTGCCCTCCTGACAGGGGTCATCACGGTCCTGAATTCTGTGATGAGTGTTCCTCTGCCAGGCTGAGTGCATTCATAGGCCTCATTAATGTTCCCCTATGTCCTCTATCCTACAACGTTGTCATCCCTTCCTGCTGTAACGCTACACTTGGTAATGTGCCTGGCGTCTGCCAATAGGATAGAAGCAAAAGGAACAGAAGTAGAGCTTTGGAAAGCACATGCACATTCCTGTTTGCCCTTTGAAGGACTGCCCTTTGCAGGACTGCTCTTTCCCTCTGGGCCTCATCATGAGAACACGGCCAGACTAGCCAGCTTGATGGTGACAGACACGTAAAGCAGAGCTATGTCACCCTAGCTCATGGGCATCCTAGATCAGTCGATAACCGAGCCAAGAACATGTGTCAGCCAAGATTACCAGAACCACCCAGCAAACCTGTAGCCCCCATGGAAGCACAAGGAAGCCCAGGCCAGCCGAGCACTGGCAAGATCGGATGAACACAGCCAGCCGGCTGTGGGCTATATAAATATTACGTGTTTCTTTCTTTAAAAAAATTTTTTTAATGTTTATTTTTGAGAAAAGACAGACAGAGCATGAGCAGGGGAGGGGCAGAGAGAGAGGGAGACACAGTCCGAAGCAGGCTCCAGGCTCTGAGCTGACAGCACAGAGCCAACGCAGTGCTCGAACTCACAACCCGTGAGATCATGACCTGAGCCGCAGTTGGACACTTAACCAACTGAGCCACCCAGGCGCCCCACGTGTTTCTTTCAATCACCAAGTTTCATGGCGGTTGTGTGAAGTATTTTTTTTTTTGCATTATTTAAACAATTCCCTTCCTCCTTTTGAAAAAGTCACCGATGCATACAGTGCTAAAAAGTATATGCGTGGCCCTGTCGTTTCATCTTTTTCAGTCTTTTATAATTTTACTACGTTTTCCTTTGTGACTGGTGTTTTTCACCTATCATTGTATTTCTTACTCCCATTTATGTCATGTCATGTATAGTGACTTGTTCCCATAGTGTTTATTAACCTTTGTGAATATCAACTGCTTTTTCCATTCTATGCATGGACACTGGATTTCCGATTGAAAGACATTGGGACTGCCATCAGTTTGGGTAATTATAAACAATAAACCCACTCAAAAAAATGTCTCCTAAGAGCACATTTCCAAGTTTCTTTAGGGCGAATATACCTGGGAGTACAAGAGCAGGATGGTGGGATAGGAGAATGTTCATTTTGAAGGGAACACCAACTTGTGTTCCAAGTTGGTTACCGCACCACCCATCTGCAGGAAACCATGAAAAGCAGCAGCGGCACATAGGGGTCCTTTGTGGAGGCTTCCATGACCTGGTCCTGAAAGCGGCACATAACCCCTCTGCTTGCACGTCACTGCTCACACTCAAACACACGGCAATTTCAGTGCAAGGGTCCCTGGGAAATGTAGTCCAGGAAGAGGAGGCGATGAGCTGACCACCTTGTCAGTCCCTGACATGGCTTCAAATTCTTTGAATACTAAAATATCTTTTATTAGGTAAGGACCCCACATATTCATATAAGTTTTCTTACTTTCGCATGCTCACCAACTCTTTAGGGAAATTAGATCAATTATCATTATCCTCATTTTATAAGTGAGGAAAGTAGGGCTCAAAGTGGTTAAACGACTTGCCCAAGGTCACAAAGTTAGTAATTTGCTAGAGACAAAGTGTGATAGCAAGTCTTTTTCCCCAAAGTCTTGTCCTATTTCTAGTATAATTAACCTTTCTTTTCCCAAACAGTCATTCATCCAACTGAAATTAAGTTTTGTAGAACAACTACATGACTATTGCTCTGTGCTTTCTTCTAAAAACGCAAAAAAAAAAAAAAAAAAAAAAAAACAAAACGAACATCACAAGGATCCTGTCACCGGAAGCCTACAGCTTTGAGTTTTCTAGCTGTTCCGGGCCGCTCCCTACCGGAGGTCTCTATTTCCTCACTTTTGACTCACAGCTCAGTCTATTCGCACGAAGTTTACAGGTAATTTCCAGTTGGGTGACTACGGTGGGTGGAGTTCAGTCCTCATCCTGCCTGAACGCTGTCAAATCATCCCAAATTACGACCCATCTCTCTTTGTAATCCTCTCTTCAATTCCCATGATCCTACACTGTACTGAGCCTCTTCCGACTGGTTTAATAACTTACATTATGTCTTCTTATCCTCCTCTAACTGGTCTGTCCCTACGGAGGACACCCTAACCCTGTCTGCTGGAACGACATCTTCTTTAAAGACCCAAACGAGGGGCACCTGGGTGGCTCAGTTGGTTGAGCATCCAACTCTTGATTTCAGCTCAGCTCATGATCCCAGAGACATGGGATCAAGCCCCGTGTCGGGCTGTGTGCTGAATGTGGACCCTGCTTGAGATTCTCTCTCCCTCTCTCTCTCTCTCTCTCTCTCTCTCTCTCCCTCTCCCTCTCCCTCACCCTCCCCTGCTCACACATGTGTGCACTCTCTCTCAAAAATAAAAAACCCAAACGAAAGGTCATCTTGGTACATTTTTACCTAGTTCCCAAACAGAAAGATCTCGTATGATCTGCAAAACTTTATTCTGAGCTCTTTCACAGCACTGACCACATTCCACCTCGTATTACCACCTAGGCCCAGTTATCTCAAGTCTTACCAGTTGAACTGAATTCCTTTGAGACTCAGTCCTGGCGTGTCTTGTCTTCTCCCTCTATAGTCTCATTTTTGGCTGAAGGCCTTCATGAATGCGGTCTCCTCTACCTGGAAGACTCTTTCTTTATTGTGGTTAATTCCCATCATCTTTCTCAGTGAAAGCCACTTTTTCAATGAGACCTCCCCTGACCCTGACATGAGCTCAGGTCCCCTTGTTATGCGGATGTATGGCACCTTGTACTTTTCCCTCCTGGCACTTGTCACAATTGTAGTGCCACATTCAAGTGTGAAATTCATTTCATTTTTGTTGATTCTACTAAAAGTCCTGAGATCACAGTGTCCAGGTGTGTACTCTTTACAGATACATGTTCTTTGCATACAGTAGCCCTTCATTAGATGTTTGTTGAGTGAAATTTTATTATGGCAGTGTAAAATCTCAATGAGTTTTTTTTTTTTTTTAAGTTTATTTACTTATTTTGAGAGAGAGCAAGTGACCGGGCAGGGGAGGGATAGAGAGAGAAAGGGACAATCTCAAGCAGGCCCCGCACTGCCAGCGCAGACCTCATTGCGGGGCTTGAACTCACAAAGAGTAAGATCAAGAGCTGGACGCCCATCCGACTGAGCCACCCAGGAGCACCTCAAAGGGTTTTTAGATGCTATCTCTCCTATGACTTACAGTTGACTAAACTCATTTTTTTTCCTACCTAAACTCTAGTGCCTGATTATTTGGTGAATCTCATTATAGAACTGTAAATACATGTGCCTTTAAACATCATCTCTACAAGATTAAACCCACTGGATTGCATTCTATTTGTCTATGTCCACCATCCCTCCCACTTTCATGTCCTCTGATGATGCGATAATCAAGTCACTGACAAAGTGCTAACCAGGACAACTAGAGCCAGGGCTCTAAAACCCGCCTCTCGAAACTATTTCTTAGTATACGATTGTGATACTTCACCACAGATGTTCAACTTGCCAGCTATATTATCCTGATCATGGCTGATAATTGAAGGAGAGTCTACAAATCAAATACCCTTACACTGAATATGGAAACCTAATCTTTTATTGTTATATCATTTTGTTGTTGTTGTTAGAGAATGAGTGTGCCACTGGGGGAAGAAGGTGGGGGGAGAGTGAGAGTGAGAGTGAAAGAGAATGAGAATCTTAAGCAGGCTCCATGCTCACTCAGCGCAGACCCCAACATGGGGTTTGATCCCACCACCCTGGGCATGACCTGAGCTGAAACCAAGAGTTAGACACTCAACTAACTGAGCCCCTCAGGTACCCTGAAAACCCAATCTTTTAAGGTCCAAAAGAAATGGCACTGCTATGACACATTTTTACCTCACTTCTCTAAACACAAGTCCTCTCTTCTCCCTCAGTGTGTCCCACTTTTGTTCTTGCCATTTTTCTCTCTCTGACCACAGTCTGGCTTATAATATTGATAGTCATTTGACAGCAGTAATTCTCACTACTTACATTCAGTTCCTCAGGGCAACAAGGGTTTACATCTGCTCCATTGAAATGACTAGTTATTAAGTATCTCCACCACGCACGAAACTGGTATTTGACTTACAGTTGACTAAACTCATTTTTTTTTTCTACCTAAACTCCAGTGCCTGATTATTTGGTGAATCTCATTACAGAACTGTAAATAGGCACCAACTTATTTCTTTTCCAGGTAAATAGGAACATGATAAGCATTTCGGAGATGAGGAAACTGAATCTCAGAGAAGTTGGTTTTCATTATGTGCCTCATCGAGCATGGGTCCTTGTTCAAGGCATATATTAAATTAGTGACTGTCAAATTAAAGTACAAAATTGATGGCAATTAATATGGGAATTCCACCCTCCCAGAGACTATGATATTAATATCATGGATTAGATGCCGACTGGACTACATCTGAACTGTTATTCCAGATGAAAGTTCCCTAATGCATTATTAATTCTCTCTTTCAAAGACAGTATGCGTTCTATATTGCTTCAGGCAAATGGAGACAGGACAGATGTGTTATTTGGAAAAACACTGTTACAGGAAAAACGTATGCAAATTATGCCTCTTCTGTACATTTCAAGACCCATTTTTAAACTGGTAAACTTCTTCAAGGTGACATGCTGACATCCTGAAATAATTTCACTCATTAAAGCATGGTGACTACAACTCACGCTTCTGTTGAGGGTAACCGAAGGCCACGGAGATGAAAATAGGATTCCAGAAGTGTAGAGTGATTGTTTCTAACCAAGTATTTTTTTTCCTCTCAAACAAATCTAGACAAATACACAGTGAAATAGAGCAGATAATGAGTAGAAGGGATTCAAACAGGGAACTTGCACAACAAATCTGTATTTTTATTTTTGAGAAAGCCACGAAAACTCAGCATGGGGTCGTGTTTCACAGAGGGGTTGGCACAATCTTTGCAAAACTCCAGGATTTTCTAATCTAATTTCCTTTAATAGGTAAGGAAGTTTAGGCTCAGAGAAGAGGAGTTTTCCAGATCAAAGGGCAGTCATGTTAGAGCCCAGACTGGAGCCCAGGGTCCAGCCCCAGGGTCAAGTTGCTGCATCCCCACCGCCCCATCTTGCTCTTGTAAACGGGCGGCCATGATACATATCTTCCCGTGTGGGATTCCCTGGACGTGACCGTCCACACTTCTAGTGGTAGCTTCCATCCTCTCTGGCCTGTGCGGTGTTTCTCGCTTGCCTGGCAATCTTAGTTCACTTGTCCAGACAAAGTTCCTTCCGCGTAGTGGGCGTTAGTTTTACCGTCTGTGCATTCCATGGGGCTGGGTCAATACACTCTCCCTTCTAGCAAGCTTTGACTAGAAACATTCTGAGCTTCAGTTTCCTCATTTTTAAAATGGGAGAAATGGGGGCGTCTGGGTGGCTCAGTTGGTTGAGGGTCCAACTCTTGATTTCGGCTCAGGTCATTGTCCCCGGGTTTTGGGATTCAGCCCCATGTTGGGCTCCAAGCTAGGCATGGAGTCTGCTTGAGATTCTCTCCCCCCCCCCACCCACCCTTCTCCTCTGCTCAAGTACGTGCTCTCTCTGTAAAATAAAATAAAATAAAATGGGAGAAATCAGAGCTACTGTGCAATGTTGTGATGGAGGCTGAATGAGATAAAGCATGAATCATGTTTATCACACGGAAGATGAGGAGTAGTTTGTAGTGGTTTGCTGTTGCTGTCCTTCAATTTTGACCAGAAGTGCCCACGAGGTTTTCTGAGTTGTCATTTTCAGTGGCTTCTGTTACGAGAATAGATCCTTTCTGGAACATGAAGAAACAACCTGTTTTGGAATATCCTGGGAACCTATACATCATCTTCAGACAACCAGAATGACCGGAATAGAAACCGGATGTTAAAGGAAATGGAAAAGAACTCTATATGTTGTTTCCACCCATGACGTTCTAATTTTTCTTGTTTCCTTTGCTCTGGGAGAGTGGTAGGCTAGATCCAGCTCACCTTCAACAATGACCTTGAGATGCTACTTAGGGGCCTCCACTTTTGTATGAGTAAGAGTTCTCCAGAGAAACAGAACTAATAAGACACTGACTTGTCTAAAGGAACCAAGTTTGCCATCCATACTGAGCTCCCTGCGGAGCTGATTGGAAGCCAAGGCTCCAGATGGCTGTATCATGACCAACGGCCAAGGCAAGGTTGAGGTTGATGGATTTCACCACAACGCAGGGGTATTTGCAGACTCCTTCTTGGTTATCAGTCAGATTAAGTAGTTCTCCTCCACAGGTGTCCCTATTTAGAAAATAAGAGTTAATTTCCGCGTTCCAAAACAAACGATCACAAAACCCAAGTTAACCAACATGAAAACACCAAGTCTTATGGGCACAAAGAAAAAGTCCTTTTGCAGGTGCAAAGTTTAGAGAAAAGTCCACAAGACGACACCTACTTTTTTTTTTATTGAAAAGTGGACATATGATACTGTACTAGATTCATGCATACAACATAGGGACTCAATATTTACATACCTTATGGAACGAACAAGACCATGTCCACTTCTGACATCAATCGCAAGTTCAGGAATCCCTAAGACCACAACTGGGTTCCAGAATTAGCAAGAAGGCCTTCAGTTACACTTTGGTTTCAGTTTAATGTACCGGAAGCTGTTACACTGACTGTTGCCCTTATCACAGCTGAGAGGTACAGATCAAAATCAGCCAAGGGAAAGGGTGGATGGGGCAGAGTTGAAGAAGGTATGAGATGTGGACCTCTGGCTGTCCTCTCCCCAGGAGCGTCACGATCCACTTTACTTTTCCAGCACTGACAGGTGACAACGTGCAGGGAGTCTTTCCAAGCCAGGGAGCCTGCTCCAGCCTCAGTGTCCAGCGATTTCACTGGGGCTCCATCACCTTGGCCTGAGTGACTGCCCAGACTGCTGATCTCAGTCTCCAGCCCCTCCAGAGGTCCAGCTGATGCATGATGCCAACCCCACCGTACATCGCCTCGTTGCTGTGGCACAAAGCTTTCACTCCAAACTGCACCAGTGCTATCTGGCTGCCCGGAGGCCTCCACGTAAACAGAAGCACTCTTCTCAGTGTCGACTTTTGACAACTTTTCTCAGACAACACATTCTGGGGGCTTAGAGATTACCTTCCAAGAAAACAGGGCAGAGGCCAGACTTCTCTCTGGGGAAGGGAGAGTTCTCTACTCTACCGCTAGACAGCTGGTTGTGCCTGAGGATGCTCTCCCGTTCTAACTTCACAAAAAGAAAATCTGTAAGTGCGCTTTATCCATGAAACAAACATTCCTTAACTATCTATTTTGTTCTGATCTTCTCTGAAATGTTTTTCCAACACTGTCTCCATTAATCCTCACTGCTGCCTGCTGTAGTGGGCACTTTAAAAAATTTTTTTAATGTTTATTCATTTTTGAGGGACAGAGAGAGATAGAGCACAAGTGGGGAAGGGGCAGAGAGAGGGAGACACAGCATCCAAAACAGGCTTCAGGCTCTGAGCTGACGGCACAGACCCGACGCGGGGCTCGAAGTCAGGAACCGTGAGATCATGACCTGAGCCAAAGTCGGATGTGTAACTCACTGAGCCACCCAGGCGCCCCAGTGGGCACTATTTTAATGGCATTTTAGAGACGAAGAATCTCCAATTACAGCCAGTGAGTGAAGATGCAATAATCAAGAAATACAGGCATCCAGAGGCATAATGAAGAGACTACAAGAGCTTGTGCTCGTCACCACAGTACTGCAAACATACTGCCTTTTCCATGTGAGGTCGAAGTCCACAGGCACGTGCACAAAGCAAGGTTACTGAATGAAAACCGTCCAGTGCTGCCCTTCTGTCCACAGCACATGTGAATTCAGATCGCCACAACCAGCAACTCATCTTGCTTTTGCTATACATTTAACCGAAATAAATAGAAGGCAGAAGGACACGATGACTTATCATGAGCTCATGGTGCCCTGATCAAAGAAGGCTGAGATGACAACAGTATTTCAAATGGTCTTTTTGTCTGGCATCCCAGAGGTCTGTCCACCCTGGGGCACCGCACAAGAATAAGATTCCGGATGAGTGAAAGGCATGCCTTTCTTTATAAAACAGGATAAGGGCGATTCTGAAAGGGGAGGTGAGGACGACCAGCGTTTGAGGCTTCAAATACGAATGTCTTCTCAGAGAGAGCAATTTAGAAAAGAGAAAACATGGATGTTGGGAGCCTGAAAATTGTTTCCCTTAAAACACTCCGTGAGAGCATGCCTTGGGAATCTTCACATACTCCAGGATGCCTTGGTTTGGTACCAACTGGTCCAGATGATCCTATTTCATTAAATTTTAAATTCTGGGTAAAAAGCTTCTGTTAACTTGCCGTGTGACCAATGATGTTGATATTTAATAAATATATTGGGATGGGAGTCCTGAAAATGGACTGAACGTATGAGGAATTTAGTGTGAAATCCAGCTGAAGAGAGCCTGACATACAGGGGAGAAGAAAGTTATAATTTTTCTGAGGAATGCTGACTGAAGAGATGAGGACCTCATGGTGCTGTGAGAAAGAGGCCCTGCCCCAACCCGGGACTGGGCCAATGATGCCATCTACCCTCCGATAGCACGAGGCGGGAGTGTTTCTACTCATGGCCATTCTCTGATGACAGAGGGAGATCTCCAATGCGGCCAGTGGTTTCCAAGAGATGGTGACCGCAATAGCAACAAAAATGACATCAATTTGGAGGAGCAACACAGGCCAGTTCTAAGCACCAGAAGGTGCTCTTAGTGGGGAAACGTCTGTGGGCCCCCTCTTAGATCTGTTTCTCTCCGGGTGGGAAATTCCTGGAAAAGGAGGAGAGGAACTCAAGCTACTCCCACAGAGCAAAATGGCGAGCCTGAGCGACGGTGTTCCTATCTGGGTCTAGCATCATTTTTATGACCATTTAGTGCCTCCACATCCCTCAGGTGGGTGGTCTTGGAAACATCCGTTAAAACTGCGATTTGAAAGAAATATTAAATACAGATGTTCTCCCATTTTACTGCCTTTAAATTTTATAAACAGGTAACGGTGAAATTTAATATGTAAAACAGTCTTCCTCGGAGGATTATTTGGTAACGATTAGAAACTAAAGGATCTTTCAAGAAATTTGGCCAAAACACAGTCAGTGGCTCACTGTACCGACTACTCTACAAAAATGCCAACTTTCTGTTTTTAATAGAATTACCAAGGCATCAAATCTACACCAATATAATGAGTTGAAAAGTGAAAAGTTTAGGTAATGAACCAGTTGTACAATCCCTGTGAAAACAAAAATATTCTAGGTTTGAGGGGGCATTTGTTTTGGGTTGGTGCTGGTTTAGCTCACAAGATTGACAAAGCTCTTTGACTATTTGGTTTTGTGTCACTATTGTCTACACCGCTTACTAGATCACAGTTCTTCAAATGTGGGGCTTGTAGGGTCCAAAACAGGCACTTACTCCCACTCCTGACACTGTCGTATGAGGTAACTTTTCAAACTTTTAGTTCAGAGGACATGTCCTCCCCACTTACAGAATGGGAAGCTTCCAGATCACAGAGGACACCAGCATCAGCAGGTACAGCTCAGATAAAGAGGGAAATAAAACCAAAACCAGAGTTGACTCTCGGCATTCTCCTCAGGGGGTATGTTTGGCTTTCTTGTTATCGGCGCCTATAATTAATATTTGGCCAAAGCACATTTATAGTAACACGTGGTGGGGGCGCCTGGGCGGCTCAGCCGGTTAAGCATCCAACTCCTGATCTCAGCCCAGGTCTCAACTCTTGATCTCAGGGTCGTGAGCTGGAGCCCTGAGTTCAGCTCCACGCTGGGTGTGGAGACTACTTAAAAAAAATAAAAATAAAAATATAGTAACACGTGGAAGGGCAAGGTGGAGGAGGGTGAGAGCATGGGCTGGGAGGTCATGGGTAAAGGCACTGGAAAGGAGAAAGTGGACGTGTTTCAGATTTTAGTTGAAAGAATTTGCCTTTGTTTCCAATTCATGCTCTCCTTTAGTCAGAACAGAGCATAAACAGAAGACTGGACTTTAAAAAAATAAAGAAAGAAGGCAGGATGGTTTTGTCTCTGTAAATGCCTTGAACAAAGCACGTGTTTCTGTTTAATACTGGATGAGCTCCAATTGATGTCTAGATCCTTGTCAAAATGTTTACTTTTCTGTGGGATTTTTTTTTTTTTCCAGTGGGGCATTACGAAGCCATGCCTATAGCTCTAGACTTCAAAGTTGCGGCCAGCCTCCCTCGAAACGCCATTGTTTTACCTACTTCCCCGTCCCCATTCAAATTCAATCTTAGTTTTTAAAAAATCATTTTGTGCCTGAGAAAGATCAATCTTGGTATGAAACCAGAAGAAACCGTTGGAGACTTGAGGGAAACTCACCAAAGCAACTGCTAAGACAACAAATATTGAAAACATGAATGTTTGTTTTCATTGGGATACTCCGCACGGTATTTGGGGGTCATGTAAAACAACAGAAATAACTTGTTTTATTCTTGAGCAGTTGTGAACTACTGACTTGAATATGCATAACCCTTGGAGAGGGAAGTTTCAAAATAAAAAAAAATGTTGCTCTATGCTACACTGGTTATTTTATTCAACCCCATAGGCCTATAGAAGGTAAAATACATATGCCATGAATTATAAATATGTCAAGACAATAAATGAATAACCCTGAATGGTTTTATCTTACATTTTCTCCTGAAAAATGCTTAATGAAAGCCACACACTATGATGCAAGAGACGACTGAACAAATCTAAGAGGAGAAAAAAATGTGTGTGTAGATAACAGCTATTTAGTTACAAAGATAAAAGAACTTCGTAAAAATAAGCAAAAACAAAAGCCTCTGACAGTCACTGTGAAAGGATCTGATTTCTCCCTTTTCAATTTTTAAAATCCTTTAGATCAATTTCTTTTAACTTCTGGGTAAAATACCCATTCTTCCATCCCCCAGTGGAGGACTGGAATTGGATCCCGAAGTTCTGTGCTTTGGTCTTACCCCGTCCCCCTTTGGATTCTAGGTTTGTGAGTTAGTGCTTGATGCTATAACAATCATCCCCAGGGGTGCCTGGGTGGCTCAGCCGGTTGAGCATCTGACTTCAGCTCGGGTCATGATCTCGTGGTTTGTGGGTCCAAGCCCAGGTCGGGCTCTGTGCTGACAGCTTGGAGCCTGGAGCCTGCTTCGGATTCTCTCTCTCTCTCTCTCTCTCTCTCTCTCTCTCTGCCCCTCCCCCTCTCATGCTCTGTCTCTTAAAAATAAATAAAGGTTAAAAAAAAAACAGTATTTTGAGTTACAACTGCCATGGAAAGGTGGGTTCCTTTTCTCGGCCTCTTCCTCTCCTCTGCTTAAAGCATGTGAAACGAGAGCATGCTAACGCATCATAGGACTGCATTACCATAGTCACCTTAAATTAACATGAAAGAACCCTGAACAGCAATACTGTTTAGTGCCAAGTAGAGTTTAGAACTCCTTATCATGTTCATAATTTGGTCCCCAAGTTCAAGGAAGAAATAAGACATTTGGCGTGATTTTTTTTAACTTTTTTTAATGTTTATTTATTTTTGAGAGAGAGACAGAGTGCAGTCAGGGGAGGGGCAGAGAGAGAGAGACAGACAGACAGACAGACAGAGTTCAAAGCAGGCTCCAGGCTCCGAGCTGTCAGCACAGAGCTGGATGCGGGGGTCAAACCCACGAAGGGTGAGGTCACGACCTGAGCCCAAGTCAGACATTCAACTGACTGAGCCACCCAGGTGCCTCTGGCATGATTTTCAAATCTTGGGTTTTAATTTTTTTTTAACTTGTGCTTATCAATATGTCACTAAATTTTAATTTATTAATGCCCACTGTCTCCAGGAAGTTGAGGCTTTATATAAAAAGCTTTGTGTGTCCTAGTCCTGTGTATTCTGTCCAACTGTAAAATGCATTAGAGGTAAACACATATGGTGACTGGTCATTCAGGGACAGCTTGAGCAATTACTACCTTCTCACCCAACACTGTCCAGTGCACATAACTTCTTATCCCATTTGGTTCTCCTTTCTTTTCTCCTCTGGCTCCTGCCTGAGCCACTTCTCTTTACCTTTTTTTTTTTCCCCCATTTTATTTCCCAATGGTGTCATTAAGCAGCCACAGGATTTCTTAGCAAACACAGTAGACTTATTGTAAATTTGAGTCATTTTCTATGATGAAAAGTAGTTTGAGATATAAATCAGAATTACTATAAGAAACACTGCAACTGGTGAACAAAATTAAAAAACACTTTTTTAAGAATTTTAATTCTAGTATAGTTAACATACAGTGCTATATTAGTCTCAGGTACGTAACAGAGTCGTTTAACACGTCCATGTATCACCAATGCTCATCACAAGTGCACTTCTAAATCCCTATCACCTGTTTCCCCCATCCCTCCCCTCCCCCACCTCCACCCCCGCCTCTGGTAACCATCAGCGTATTTGTTCTCTATAGTTAAGTTTCTTTTTTGGTTTGTGTCTCTTTTTTTTTTTTTTCATTGTTCATTTGTTTTGTTCCTTAAATTCCACATATGAGTGAAATCATATGATATTTGTCTTTCTCTGACTGACTTACATAAAAGTAAAACACTTGAGGGGAGCCTGGGTGGCTCAGTCAGTTAAGCATCTGACTCTTGATTTTGGCACAGGTCAGGCTCTGAGCTGACAGTGTGGAGCCTGCTGGGGATTCTCTCTCTCCCCCTCTCTCTCTGCCCGCTGCCCCCCCTGCACATGTTTGCTCTCCAAATACAAATAAACATTAAAAAAGAAAAGAAAATAAAAACTCTTGAAATGTGATTATTCTATGGGATATAGCTCTTCACCTCCAACTTTCTACCTTGGTGGACAGTTTTAGCTAGGTGTGTGCTAGATGTCACTCATGGGAATGAAGTTTAAGATTTAGGAAATATAAGCACTCTTCCCTCACAAATATAGACCAGATCAGTACATAGGAGTTCTAATAAAGGATAAATGCAGCATAAGTACAATGCACCCTTCTTTAATTTGCTGAGATCACCAGCATCTAATAGGCTCTGCTGATATGTTTGAATCACTGCAAGATTAGAAGTGCTAGCAACAATCAAATTTGGAGAGAAGAAGAGATTTAATTCTGTCTCACACAACTTTTGGCTTAAGTATAGTTCTTGGCATTCTAATTCTTTGAAAATGAGTAACACTACTAATCAATAATTCATTCACAACCATGTTATAATTCTTCGGGTTCAATGTTTTGATCCTAGACAGTAAAATTAGATTACACTAATTATAGTTGGAGACAATGACCATTATGTTTTTTTTTTTTTTAAATCAAAATGAATCACAATCTCCTTCTAATCCAAAAGTCCGGCTTCATCTTCCATATCCAACCACCTCCAAGCAACCTACTTATGAGTCATAAGGAACTTGGGCTCCATCCATCCTCTGCCCTAGACAGAACTGTAGAAAGTCCTGCTCTAGCTTTCTTACCTTGGAGCAAAGCAATGTTCCTCTCCTGGGCCTATGCCTTCATCCTTTAGACTTGGAACCTTGGAATTCCCTGCCTCAAGGACCCTATACCCTTTTCCAAGGCCAGTGTAAGGAGGTAAGGAGGTTGGTCTCTAGGGCAGATGGGCAGCACAGCGTTGAACCCTAGGCTCAAGGGCTCACACATCTTCCCATGAGAGGAACAAACCTACAGAGAGGAAGATAAAGGGTGTAGTCCAGAGGCTAGGCCTCCACTGTTGCTTTCACCAGGCCCCCACAAAGAACACAGCGTGAACTTACAGAATTTATCACATTGCCCAAACCCACAGGGCCCTGTTGGGTTTCTGGTCTTTGTGTATGCTCTTCTCCAAGTCTGGGGAGTTCCCTCTCCTGTTCTCTCCTGAGAGATTTCTCCAATACATCCGATCCCGCTTCCTTTGTGAAAATTCTCCTAACGTTTCTGGATGGATGGGCTGTCTTCTTCTTTGGGTTCCTATGGCGTGTTCTACTAATATTGACCATGGAAATTAACACATCTGACTATAATTATTTATTCACATATTTGCCTCCTTCTCATGAAAAATGAAGCCAGCAAGACTTACATCCCAATGATGATGCTTCATAAATATTTAATGAATATGTGTTGAGTTAAATGCACTAAATGTGTAGTTTATACATTGGTTATCAGGCTCATTTCTCAGGCTGAAATTCTTCAGGCTATGTCTTAGGATAATATTTCATTTTTCTTTACATAAAGGAACAGAATGGTAAACTCAAAATTAGTTAAGGTATTTTCCAAAGGTGGGTAATTCCAAAGATTTCATCTCTAAGAACAAATGTTTGATGGATAACGTAGACCTCAGTAAAAATGGACGACTGTGCTTCACATGGCTTTAAATGGAAGAGAGATGCCCACAGTCAGAAATGTCACCGAAGAAATCTGTCACCCCCAGAGGCTGGGTGCACCCATGGCATCAGGCGTTACTACGTGCACTTGGGTCAAACTAGAATGTCCCATCCTAGAGAAATGAATTCGACTTTATATAGTTTACAGCTAACCAGCTCCTCTGCCATGCAGAGAAATGGGCAACACTCTCAGAGGAATCTCATGATCATTATTCAAGGCACTTAAGTAGACATCTACATCTACATCATGTGGCACAGAGCCTCTCTTTGCTGCTCAAAATTCCACCAGATGCTTACCAGCTCACATTCTGCACCCCTTTACTAGATGCCAGGAACTCTTACAGGTGGCTTACAAGTAGAATTGTTTAATCCCCACAAGAACACGCTGAGGGAGAAAGTGAGGGACAGGAGAGTTAGGAAACTTGCCCAAGGTCACTATGGGAGTAAAACTATGAGTCCTGGAGGTAGAAATATCAAAAATGGGGAGTCACTCAAATATGCATGGTCACTAGAGCCAAGAGAAGATGGTGGTGGGAGCATCTGGTCAGTTAGAAGGGCAGTAGGGCACTGAAGGGGCTGGACAAATAGACAAGCTGGTGCAGGAGATGGAGAGGATGGCATCATAAAAGTGGGAGAAGAAATAAGAGCAGTGATGTTCCAGAAACTAACAGAGCGAACACTTGCATGAAAGCAGCTCAACATTACCAGATCTTATATGCGCACCACACAGTTGACCATGAGGAGGTCCTGATGTGCGTTTAGAAAGTCTCTGTCATAACTTCACATCCAAACTAAAGACTGATTTGGTGAGCTGGCAAATGAATGGAAGGCGATCATGTAGGAGTAAAGAAAGAGGAAGTTTTCAGAAGGTACTGAAAGGAAAGGCAAAAGTTTAAAGGAAAGGAAAGGCAAAAGTTTAAAGGAAAGGAAAGGCAGAAGTTTAAAAGATAGGAAAGGTCCAAAGTGTCTTCTTCACAGTGCGTATTTTCCACTTGGAAAGTGGAAAAGAGTCAAAGCAATTTTAAATATGGTACAGTTTTATTTGCCAAAGCCATTGACTTCCTAAATGTATACAGCAGAATCTATGTAGTTCTAGATTCTTGATACTCCGTGCCTGGTCATCCACATTAGCATTTCCTGGAAGGTGGTTAAAACTACAAAATCTCAGACCTCCAGTGAGGCAGATGAGTTTTAAAGTTTAAAAACCACTAATCTAGATTCTACTATAGATAACCCAAGAGGAATCTTACCCATTAAAGTATAGTTTGAAATTGTTGTAATTTACTCTGTATACACACCAGAGTCACATCTAATTTATTTGTAAATATCAGCATCGCTCTTTTTCAAATCCAATAATTAACTAGTTTCAAGTTATACTATCTCAAGTAATGAATTTCACTCTTAAATTGGAATACGATCACATCCATGCATACAGATGGTGTAGATTCACTTGGGCGGATGGCTCTCCCTGCACTGTGCAGGGTGTTTTTAACCTTCTCTAATTCAGAGCATTATCCAATTACCAGAGATAAATATTTTATGGATTTCTCTCAATAATGATGCTTATTGTCCTCAAACCTGTCCCAGCTTATGTCATAGGCACATTGTAGTAGAATAAATTAAGGGCTTCATGGGGTTCATCTTATATGGGATGTAGCAATAGTAACAGACAAGAAGGGGAAATGATCGGAGGACCAGAGAGAGGATTCCATAAAAGGAAAACACACACAGAAACAAGCCTTCTCTGCAGGATTCCAATATACACAAATTTCAGCCGTCGTGGTTTAGTGGAATACCACCAGCCTCCAACAACAGGGTTCAAATTTCAGTTACTGCAATATATCAAATGTGAGTAATCGCTTCAAGTGTAAACTTTGCTGCTAGCTCTTCAGCTCACAAATCTCTATGTAAAAAATAGATGTACGCCCTATTCAGTGACCAACCGTGACACTTCTTCCGAAGCCTATTGGCGATCAGTCACTGTACATCTGTTATTCTGTGTGCATACAGACAGGAAAGGATGTCATTCCACTGTTCCCTTATCTCCCAGGGAACATCCCAGACAACTTTGAACAAAATGGATAATCAAGAGGGAAACAACCAACAAAGATGAAAGTAGAGCAGAGAAATGAAAAGCATTAACACTGGAAGTTAAATTGGAATCTTCCATGCATGGTTGGCCATGGGAACACAGACCAGACCCTACCACCATTTGAGAGACTCTGGACATATAACCAATAAAAACAGAGTGCAAGAGAACTTACCAACAAACATGAGGAGCCTAGTCATGATGAAAAGGATCGAGTTGTTCTCGAGGAGGTGACATCTGTAAAAAAAAAAAAAAAAAATTTTCACATTAAAAGAATGCGGTGATATTTTGTAACACTGAAAGCACAAAGGGGGACGTCAGAAGGTGACCCAAACTTAGAAGTATGGCAATTTTACCATGGCCGAGAAGATTTTCATTCTGTAAATTACACGATGAGAAGGTGGCAAGCATGGTTCAAATTACTCTTGACAAGTTTTTATAAAGGGCCAAAGCAATTTAATTCTCGATATTTCTATTTCAGATTATAAAGTACTGAATAGAGTTTTACTGCTTTTTTTTTCCATTTCCCTATACATTTATAACTGAAAGTAAGAGAGTTTTTAATGTTGAAGCAAAAAATTGTAAAGGTCACTGATAAAACATATTTTTCTTGTTGATTATTAAAATTGCTTTGTGCATTTTCAGTCTGCAAGGTCATTTTTACAATCCCACAGTACTGTGCAATGTATTACCAGCAGACATGATTGACAGGATGGATGGATGGATGGATGGATAGATGGATGAAAGAAAGAAAGAAAGAAAGAAAGAAAGAAGGAAGGAAGGAAGGAAGGAAGGAAGGAAGGAAGGAAAGGAGGAAAGAAGGAAGGAAGGAAAGAAAGAGGAAGGGAGAAAGAAAGAAGGACGGAAGGAAGAAAGAAAGAAAGAAAGAAAGAAAGAAAGAAAGAAAGAAAGAAAGAAAAAAAGAAAGAATGAACTAACAGATGACAGACAAACAGATAATGAGATGGATACAGAGGTACAAGTAGAGATTACAGAGAGAGATATCTAAAGAGAAGAAAATGGTCAAAATGAATTTAGACATAGGGTAACCTTGAACTATCTTTTTTTGGAATTCTTAAGCACCAAGGTCAATAAAGAAAAGTATGCTTGCCTGTGCATTGGATATCCAATTATGGTATTAATATGTAAAAAACATGCAGATTTGGGGGCGCTTGACGGTCTCAATCCGAGCATGTGATTCTTGATCTTGGGGTTCTGAGTTTGAGCCCCATGTTGGGTGTAGAGATTACTTAAAAATAAAATCTAAAAAAACCCCCCAAAAGTGAAAAGTAAAAACAAATAAACATTCAGATTTTGAGTTTGGGTTTATCTTTTAAGTTGGAAGATGATTTACAAGAGATAATTCTATGAGAGTTCTGCCAGCACCTCTTTGTCTGTGACAAGGAGACTCCTTTCCAAGTGTATGTCACTACATGTGATATACATAATCCGAATTTTATATACATTCTATTTTTCTAAACTAAATCATACTCAGGCCCACAAGAGAAGACTTCTAGGAACAGAGTATCGCTATTTCACCTATAAAATAAGAAGCCTACATAAAAATACTAACCATTTTTATATAAATTTCCCATGGATCTATAATATTTTATATGAAGTAAGTAAAAATGAAGTTGGTCTTATTGACTGTTCTTAATCTATACGGTAGAAAGTGTTTAAAAGTAGAAGAACATGAAAATAAAGATATTAATTGGTTCTCAGAGATTATCAAATTATAATGTGAAATTATAATCAAATTATAATATGAAAGCCAATTCCTAAAAAAGGGTAGAAAACAATAATATTTGGATGCTGAAGATGAAGGAATCCAATTAGTTTAACAATGAGAAAAACTATCCCCTTACCCATTAGTTACTTTTCCATATAAAATTCATATTTGTTTTGTGGAGCCTCTCGGGTGCTGAGAAACTGTTGCAGTTTCTCAATGGCTTTTCCTTGCATAAGACAGAGTTGCTATTGGAAAGCCTAGCATCTAGGTGGGCCACGTGACTGGTTCTCACCAGTGGATTAAGAGGGGGAAAATTGATTTTATCACTTGCAGGTCAAGGCGGTGAGGAGGCCAGTGCAACTTAACCTTTCCAGCAGCTGGGGCCAGGACTTCAAGGATTTGGAACACGGCAGAATCTCAAGAAAGAAGAGCCTAGATCATCATCACTAAGAGAAAAGGTGCCTGACAACTGGGAACACCCACAGTAACACATAAACAAACAAGAAATACTCATCATTGTTACATACACCATATACGAAGTGGATGAAAGACCTAACCGTGAGACTTGAAACCATAAACGTCCTGGAAGAGAACATAGGCAATAACCTCTTTGACATGGGCTGTAACGACTTTTTTCGAGATAGGTCTCCAGAGGCAAGGGAAAGAAAGCAAAAATAAACTACTGGGACTACATCAAAATAAAAAGCTTCTGCACGGTGAAGGAAACAATCAACAAAACTAAAAGGCAACCTACAGAATGGGAGAAGATATTTGCAAAAAGCATACCTGATAAAGGGTTAGTATCCAAAATATATAAAGAACTTATAAATCTCACACTCAAAAAAACAAATAATTCAATTTAAAAATGGGCAGAAAAAAATGAACAGACATTTCTCCAAAGACCTACAGATGGCCAACAGACACACGAAAAGATACTCAACGTCACTCATGATCAGGGAAACGCAATTCAAAACTACAATAACGTATCACCTCATGCTTGCCAGAATGGCTAAAATCAACAACACAAGAAACAACAGGTACTGGGGAGGATGTGGAGGAAAGGGAACTCTCTTGCATTGTTGGTAGGAATGCAAACTGGCGTAGCCACTGTAGGAGAGGAGTAAGGAAGTTCCTCAGAAAGATAAAAATAGAACTACCCTATGATCCAGCAATCACACTAGTGGGTATGTATCCTAAGGATATAAAAACACTATTTCAAAGTGATAGGTGCACCCCTATGTTTGTAGCAGCATTCTTCACAAGACCTAAGACACGGAAGCAGCCCAAATGTCCGCTGACTGATGAATGGATAAAGAAGATTCGGTGTACATATGTGATAGACTGGCATTCAGCCACAAAAAAGAATGAAGTCTCGTCATTTGCACTGAAATGGATGGAGCTAGAAAGTATTATGCTAAGTGAAGTCAATCCAAGACAGACAAATACCACATGATTTCACTCACACGTGGCATTTAAGAAACAAAACAAACGAACGAACGAGCAAAGAGAAAAAAGAGAGAAGGAGACAAATCAAGAAAGAGACTCTAAATACTGGAGATCAAACTGGTGGTTACCAGAGGTGGGTGGGGACATGGGTGAAATGGATGATGAGTATAAGGAGGGCACTTGTCATGAGCACCACGTGATGTATGGAAGGAAGTGTTGAATTGCTATGCCATATACCTGAAACTAATAATACCGTATGTTAGCTAACCGCAATTAAAATAAAATCTTAAAAAGCCAGAAAGAATATTCTTTATAACTGAAATAATATGGCTTATTACTATGTCTAACAGGATCTGTATAAAAATACTGTTTCTTAGGTGCCATAACCACATACTTTCTAACCCAGTGCTGCACACAATAAAATGTTCCATAATGATGCAAATATTTCTACACTGTCCAATATGGCAGCCACAACACTCTTGTGGCCAATGAAGAAATAGAACTGTTATTTATTTTTGATTAAACTGGAGTGTTAATAACCATGTGTGGCTAATGACTACCGTAACGGGACGCTCAGTTCTCATCTTTAGTAATAACATTCCAACTTTCAACAGGATACAGAATAGTTTTTCAGCATACCTTCCTACCTATTAATAGCCTGTGTTCCTGAATCTTGAAAAGTTTGACAAAAGTAAAGGTGAATTTTGGTTAATTACACTTGGTTTTCTAAAAAGAAAGAGGGTAACTAACAGTTATCTACATCTATAATCTGGAGATAATAAACACATTTTATTTTTCCTTCAGAAGCACATTTGAAGACAATGTTTACTCCTGATCCCCACACGGGCAAAGGGCGTGAGGTTTATCAGTAAAGTCTGGAGAATCATATTCTTTGCTACCTTGGGCCAACTGCTGCCTTTAGGATAAATATTGCAACTATACTCCTTTCCCCCCATTTTGTCCATGAAATTTCTCAAGCCATCAAGTTCTCCAGAGCTACATGCACACAGGTTCTTATGTTAGTTAATACAGGTGAACTCTGAGTATGAGAGTTCCCAGAAATGCACATGGCCGAAGTGTGTCTCTACTATTTTACAGCATCTCCATAACCACTACCCTTGGAGTACTAATCTATTCCTGAGGTACATATCTGGGGTCCCTCCACGCCCTACAAACCCCTCCCAGTGAGCCCACTGAACCCACTGTCGACAGTGGGGTAATTCAGGTGCTTCACTCTTCACTCTTCTTCACTTGACCACCACATGCCGCACTCCCCATCCAGTGGCCCAAAGTCTAGTCCAACAGCAAGTGCCTGAGCGCTGCACCTGGCCTGAGCGTTGGGGCACAAACCGGTTTCCGCACTCTGGCGACAATTCGTAGAGAGAGAAAACTGGAGTAAAGCAAATCTAATGTTCTCTAGAGATACAGTATGAAGCATCAGTTTTTGAATCAAAGAGCAATTCAGTGGGTAAAGTCTGTTGATTTTAATGCTTCACAATTGTTTACTATTTTTCTCTTGGCAATTTCAGATGTTTAGAAAAAGCATTTATTTTGAGAAATGAGTATTTATCACTGTTTATAAAGATACAGAACAAACAAATATAACCAAGATACTACACAAAAAAGGGGGGGAACCTCAGATGAGGCCCTTGTCAATTTTTAATCGGCAAAGAGCATCACACTAATAAAACTTAATTAAATCATTAAATATTTAAGATGAATTTGAAGCCCTCTTATGAAGTCTATACATAAAGCAAAATCAAATGTAAAACCAAACAATTTAATGTATTCATCTCAATCAAAAATTCCATTTCATTTATCCTTCCAAAATCCAAATCACCTTAGAACACTACATCACCATTTATATTTCCCTCACATCAGGAAACACATAACAAAACACTGTTACGAATACATTGCCCATCAACCGGCTGTACCTTACAAAATATAACTCATTCATTTTACATGTTTCATTTCATTTCAATAATAGTGTATAATAACATTGTCCAATTTACAGTGAATGTCAGATTTCGGGGAGAAAATATAATGGATATTTACTGACTTCATTTTTTTTTTTTTTTACATCATGCACAACCAACTATCTATATATACATGTATATTTCTTCAATGTCCTTCAGGCAAGCATTTCTTACACAGAGTAGGTAGAATGCTTTGTAAGAAAGACAGAATCAGATTCATGATTACCTTCTTTGGTGAAGAGATACTATATCAACTTATGACATGGATTTGAATACATCTCTTGGGTAACCACATCTCTTATAGAATACGACATATGTTCAAAGTGTAACATAATGATACAAGGCTAACCAATGCAATCAATGCTAATAAATACGCAAACATAGCGCAAAAACCACCAAGTGTACGACTGGGTTGTCCAACCCTGCCCAAGCCAGGGCTGCCCAAGTCACAAACTGTACTCATTTTATCCTCCTGCCTCTCCCTTACCATCATCCAAAGGTGCGAATTCTACCAAAATATCTTTTGAGCTTCTCCACATCACATCTCCCTTTCGTGACTTCCTTAGTCCAGCCTCCATGGCCCTCCATGCTTGCCCTGCAAGCAGCCTCCTGTTCTCTCCCTGAGTTTGCCTTTTCCACATTGTTTTATATTTTAAACCCACTTAAGAGTTTAGGTTAAACCTGCCACTCCTGGGATATCTGGGTGGCTCAGCCAGTTAGGCATCCAACTCTTGATTTCAGCTCATTTTCTTGATCTCAGTTCGTGAGATCAAGGCCTGCATCGGGCTCTGGGCTGTTATCACAGAACCTGCTTGGGATTCTCTCTCTCTGTTCTGTCCTGCTCACACACACTCTCTCTCTCTTTCTCAAAATAAACTTAAAAAAAAAATCCTGCCCTTTGGCAATCTCCTCATGGGTTCTCATGCAGAGAAAGCAATGGAAATCTTTGTAAGGAGGAGGATTATTTAAGGGCATAGAGGTCTGTTTCAGTGAAATTATCCTACAAATGCACATCATGTAGCTGCTTCACCTTAAAATGAACAATTACATTACAAAAATACCTATACACAGTTTTGTTTTCTTTTTCCTCATTCTTGGCCAACACAGTACTTTCACCTAATGCAATGGTAGCTTGAGATAATGGGTTTACAACCAAAAAATTCAGTCTATAGCTAATATGTTAGACTGTGCTTACCTATCAGATATATTAGGAAAAACACCTTTTGCTTTCATATTCTTCCTAGAAATTTCTCTCATTCTACCTCTCCTTCAAAGTTCATCATTCCTTAAGGATACAATCTAAATTCATTAACATATCACACAAGTCCTTCACAATCTGACCCTACAAGATTTCATACGCCCCGACCACAGACACAATGCTACAGGCAGAATGCACTATTAGGAGCATTCAACTTTCACATGCTGTCAGGACAGGCTGACACACTCGCATCCGTGTTCTGACATGCTGTTCTACTAACTCTAAAACTGCTCAGTTATTCAGCCATTTGTCAGATTTCACTTCTAGGAAGTAAGGAGATATGCTTAAGGCCCTGGGATTATATTTTAGAACCAATCAGATCTGCAAAATAAAGATGTATTGCCAGACGAGCAGAAAAAAGGCCAAAAGGGAAAGTTAGGAAACAAAACACTCAAGTGTGTCATTTCAAAACTGTAAGGGGACTTCGTATCCTCCAGTTCTAGAAAATGAAATAGATTTTAAATGTATGTTACTATCTATTTACCTCTTCAACACCTGTATTGAGTTTTACAAAGAAATTGTGGCCTTAGCAAACCATAAGAAACTCTTAAATACAGAGAACAAACTGAGGGTTAATGGGGGGGGATGGGCGGGGGAGAGGGGAAAATGGGTGACGGGCATTGAGGAGGGCACTTGTTGGGATGTGCACTGGGTGTTGTATGTAAGCGATGAACCGTGGGAATCTACCCCAAAACCAAGAGCCCACCGTACACACTGTAGGTTAGCCAGCTTGACAATGAATTATATTAAGGGGGAAAAAAAAAAAAAACGAAGAAATAGTGGATTTAGTATCTGTTGCCAGTGATGTTTTAGATTTTATTTTCTAAACCATTTTTTTTGTCTCTAGTAATTTTTTTTTAATTTTTAATTTTTTTAAATGCTTATTTATTTTTGAGAGAGAGAGACAGAGCGTGAGTGCGGGAGGGGCAGAGAGAGAGCGGGAGACAGAATCTGAAGCAGGCGGTAGGCTCTGAGCTGTCAGCACAGAGCCCAACGTGGAGCTCGAACTCATGAGCTGAGAGATCATGACCTGAGCCAAAGATGGATGCTTAACCGACTGAGCCAACCAGGCACTTCTTTAACTTTTTTAGTGTTCATTTATTTTGAGAGAGAGCAATCAGGAGAGGGGCAGAGAGGGGGAGACAGAGGTTCTGAAGCAAGCTCCGTAATGTCAGCACAGAGCCTGATGCGAGGCTCAACTTCACCAACCGTGGGATCATGACCTGAGCCAAAATCAAGAGTCAGATGCTTAGCTGACTGAGCCACCCAGACGCCCCTCTAGTAAGGAACTTTTACCATGGTAAAGAAAAGGAGAAAACTGATATGGAGACATGATACATATTCATTGTCAAAGGTTAGCCATTTCAACAAATAACCATTATTTGGTTATTTCAATAAAGCATATTCTCTAAATGTATATAGACAGGGGTTTTAAAAAAAATGTCTGTACTGTCTTCTTTGGTCTTGTAATGAAGGAAATTGAAACAAACTATTAAAATGTTTTCCAGAAATATTTTTTTCCAATAAAAACTAACTGTGCCACTTGCTGATATTATTGTAACATGGAAGATGAGTGTTACTCATGCATAGCATTCTATGTATTTCAGTGAGACTCCAACAAACTAGCTCTCTCTCCAGGAAAAGCGGGGAGGGGGGACCTCTATCCCAATATGGCTGACGGGGTAGGCAGTGAGTATGACTGGTTTATAAAAGACTAATGCTAAAAATAATACAGTACTTAAAATGAAGCATAAGAAAGAAGGGGGGTGTATACATCATATATGTTATTATTCCATATTCTGGAAAACAAATTTGGGAATCTGAGTGATAAAATTATTTTTTTTAATTCAGGATAAAGCCAGAAATAACTAATTTAGCTGAAAACTATGAAAGTTTATATTTGTCAGGCTTAGGATGAAGTGTTGTATGAAGTATGAAGCTTTTCAGTTAGATACAGAGTCAGACGTATCAGGCTTCTTGTCCATTCTGCACTGGCCAACTCTGGGGAAGACATTTAAACCCCCTGGTACCCCAAGTTGTTTACATATAAGATTCATATTTTTTATCTATTTATCACAGGTGTATCAACCTCAGTATATTATAATTGATTATGTGTTTTTTACACATTAGATAATAAACTCAGGAATTAAGACTAGGTCTGATTTGGGGCGCCTGGGTGGCTCAGTCGGTCGAGCGTCTGACTTTGGCTCAGGTCATGATCTCACGGTCCATGGGTTTGAGCCTCGCATCAGGCTCTGTGCTGACAGCTGGCTCAGAGCCTGGAGCCTGCTTCAGATTCTGTCTCCCACCTTCTCTGACCCTCCCCCCGCTCATGCTGTCTCTCTCTCTCTCTCTCTCTCTCTCTCTCAAAAACAAATAAAACATTTTAAAAAATTAAAAAAAAAGACTAGGTCTGATTCATTTTTTCTCTTCTCCACAGGGCATAGCAAAATTTTTAACACCACTGTTATCTCACAACTAGTACAGAATAGTGGAGGGCTGAAATTTTATGTTGGAATTCTAATTCCCCCAAACGGAAAATCAGTAAAGAGTCATCAATTCCAAAAAGTTTGTGAAACACTGAGTCAAACAAACTTGAGTTTCTTTTCTGGAGAAGTTATCAGAACCTTAACGGTCTAAATGTACATTAGGATCATCTTAGAAGAAGTGACAGTCAGTGGCACAATCCCTCTTACCTGAAGTGATTAGCACCAATAGTTTCTTTGTGAATGGAAAAGTCCTTCAAACACAACAATCTTAAGCACCAAAGAAGAAATAAATGCTTCCCTTCACCTATGGCCATGGTCTCTACCTTGAGTGGAGTTTCCAACATACCCTCTCTTCTTCCCAAAGCCAGAGCCCTTACACTTTAGCTCTGATTTCTAGATTCCTTTAATGTAAAATCACATAAAGACAATAGAATAGAAAGCCAAGTATGGAGTCCTAAGATTTAATTGTTTTAATTGTTTACGTTTGATAGATTATTACTCCTAATTCCATAGTAATGTTTTTAGACTCAAAGGTCTTGCCAGTATTCTATTTTTATTGAAACAGCTCACATCATACTCAGATGTCTCTCTTTTACATAGCACTTTATTACATATTTATAACAGCAAGCACCATGGTCACTAACCAGTGTGAGGACAAACACCCCTGTCTGTTGGTGAGCAGTAACTCGCCTGCAGGGAGTGGCGATGGCCTCCAGAGGGCCCCCGTTGAGTGACTGTTCAGCAAACAGGAAGCACCGGTACACAGGTTGTAGAGAACAGAGCGCATCCCAACAGTTGGAGAGTTAATTAAGTGAGGAGGGGGTGTCGCTTATGCGGATGTTCATGTGCATCGCTGTTGCAGGAAAGACACTGCAGAAGACCTTGGTTTGAAAGGGTCCTAAAGCAGCCTCTTCCAAATCTAAAACCATCTGGGACCAGTAAGAAGATACCCTGTAAAGCTTTTTCTTGTCATATACCCTGTTTTCTCAAGACTATGGAGCCTGTTATGGTAGAACACATGCTTTCTACTTATTTGTATCCCGTGAAGTATTACGGCAATGTTGTATCAAGAAAGAATATTGTATCAAAAGTATATATTTATTGATACAATGCTGTATCAAGAATATATGTTTAAACATGATAAATTAATGAATGTATTACAGCATGAATGATGCCTAAAATGTCTTCACTATAAGATGCTCTTGGCCACAGTCTGCTATTTTTCTCACTGCCATCCAATGGCTGGCCTCAGGTATCCCAAATTCGTTTTGCTTTTTACCAATTACGATGGAATGAAACAGTTTAGGGAAGGTCAAGGCACTGTCCCACTTGCAATTAAATGTAAGCTGACAATTAGTATTTAGTGAAAGTGCTGGCTGTGATTTCATAAAGGTCCCACTCCGATCTGTCTCCCAAAAGCATTTAGGCAGTAATGGATGGCTTCCAGATAAAGTATCTGCCTTGGGTTCAAAATAAATTTGCAACCCATGAGACACTTACAGAGCCAAGGCAGAAAGTATGCTATCTAATCAGGATCTAAACAATGATCAGGAATCGAGTGGTGACTTTTCTTGCCACTCAAGACCAAGCATTTCAGTCCTTCTTTTTTTTTTAAAGTTTATTTTTGAGAGAGAGAGAGAGAGAGAGAGAGAGACAGACAGACAGACAGATAGACAGACAGACAGTGTGAGCACGGGAGGGGCAGACAGAGAGGGAGACACAGAATCCAAAGCAGGCTCAGGGCTCTGAGCTGTCAGCACAGAGACAAACACGGGGCTCTAACTCACGAGCTGCGAGATCACGACCTGAGCCAAAGTTGGACGCTCAACCGACTGAGCCACCCAGGTGCCCCCAACCTTCTGTTTCTAATGGGGGGAGTAAGAGGTAAGGAGCTGCCCCTGATGTAGTAACTTGCATGCTCCACATGTGTGTCCATGGGAGGCCATTTGGAGAGAAGTCGTCTATACTGGCTGTCCTCAAAGATGAGAAATGAGTCACTTTATTGCACCAATGATCCTTTTCCCTATCAGCTCACACACCCACCTTGTTCTTCTGCCTCCTCATTGTCAGATTTCCACACGTGCCAGACCGGTTTCAAAAAACAAAGCTGTCAATTACAGGTAGCACTTTTTTGATCACTGGTATGAGGAAAACTATTTTTTCTGCCAAAGAAATGAAGATTGTCAAGAATGTGTAGGAAGCAGTACACAGTTGGGAGTTTCTTTTAGGCAGCCGGGATTCACAACTTAGAATTTTCACCTTGCTTCACCAAAAAATAGTTTCATTTTTTTGAGAACTGACTTGTGAAAAATACCAAGAGCCTATGTAAAGAGCATCACACACACCATTTTTATTTATTTGAAAACAAACAGAAAGTCTTGAGAGCTTAGTGAAAATGTCACTTTGCAGTGTTTTCCCCCCGTCAAAATTCCTTTTAGTTCTACAATTGCAAAATACATAAATTAGTAAAATAAACAAATATTACAGAGCTATTTTATCTTAGAGAATCTCCTAGAGTATCTCAAAAGGTCAATATTTCGTTGCTAATACTCAAAACCAACTTCACCTTTCAACTGACCTACAACAGAAAATTTTCTTCTATATTCATGAGTCATTTGAAACACTGCTGGATTTCCAAATGCCTGCTTCTGAATTCACTACGTAAGAAAATATTTCACGGGAGTCGAAGAGAAATTGGAGACACCTCTAAGCTATACAACCATACTAGCCCATTTTATAAGTGAACAAAGAGTAGTGTCATGATTGGGTTCACAATTCTTAACTCTCAAACAACAAATGAACCTTTAAAGATGGTCACTATCACTGTTATGCAGTAGATACCACAAATGCCACATCACAGCTATAAATTACTTCGGAAAATTAATTAATTTGGGAATCATGGACACATCCATGGAAAGTTATAAAATGGATGCAGGTAACAGGAAAAAACAAACAAACCACATTCCAAAAATACTCAAGTTGTATTGGAAAGTCAAGTTCTCCACAGCTACCGTTTTTCAAACTCTGACCAATAAGAAAGCCAGACTCATTGGATTCCAGAGAGTCCCTCTGTCCCCCAATCTCCTTCCAGAGTGGAACCAGCACCAGTTAGAAGCAGGTAACTGTCAGGCGGCACATACCAAATGTCATTTACTCCTTAAAATTTAAAACAAACTTAAAGGCCCACTCCCTACCGCTAACCATCAATAGATGGGTTTGTCTTCAGTTATTCTCATCTTTTTAGAGATGCCTGAAAAAATAAGGTCTGAGGAAGGAAGAAAGGGAAGTTCCTATATTCCCCTTTGTCGTTGGTCTCAGGCCACCTACAACCTTCGTAAATTGCTAACCACTAACCAGGTCTTAATATAGATCAGTAGAGAGAAGCTAAAACCAAAGCCAGGGCCAACATTTGCACTTCTGTTTCTCAACACCGCTTGGACTGGGGATTAAACTTCACAGATTAACTAACTACTGACAAACATAGGCCAGCTTCACCTTCCACAAGCCACCGGCTTGCCAACAGATTCATTTCTCCTTTCTTTTATTAACATAAACAAACATAGTTACACAGCAGCAAATTGCCTGTCTCTTTTGCATATGCAAAAGTAAATGCCCAAGCAATACTGTGATTTAAAAGCAATTATTCAGGGAAAACTGGACTTCAGAAAGATTAGGAGACGATAAAGAATTACTTGAAATCTTAACATGATATTCAAGATAAAAATTACAAGCAGTTTAAGATCATTTTCACAGGAGTGTTATAGATTATGTAACTTTTTCAAAACATGCAGATAGATCACTACAACAGTTCTCAAAATGCGATAATCATCTATAGTTTTCAAGACATTATTCTAAAATATATATTCCGGGGGCGCCTGGTGGCTGAGTCACTTGGGCGTCCGACTTCAGCTCAGGTCATGATCTCGCGGTTCGTGGGTTTGAGCCACATGTTGGGCTCTGTGCTGACAGTTGGGAGCCTGAAGCCTGCTTCCGATTCTGTGTCTCCCTCTTTCTCTGTCCCTCCCCAACTCACACTCTGTCTCTCTCTCTCAAAAAAAAATAAAATAAAATAAAATAAAAAATAAAATACATAGTTATTGCAAAGAACTTAGAACCTTTCAATACTTCAAGGGCCTGATGAAGTCTGGCATGGCTTGCACTGGACAGAGAAGGCAGAGGTGGGGCATAAGTGAAGCCAGGAAAAGGCCCAGACACAGGAGACCCATGGGCCATGATACAGGAACTAGGAGACCCATAGGCCATGATACAGGAACGTGGGTTTTATTCTAAATTTTTTTAATGTTTTCTTTATTTTTGAGACAGAGAGAAACAGAGCATGAGTGGCGGAGGGGCAGAGAGAGAGAGGGAGACACAGGATCTGAAGCAGGCTCCAGGCTCCGAGCTGGCAGCACAGAGCCCAACGTGGGGCTTGAACCCACAAACCACGAGATCATGACCTGCACTGAAGTCGGATGCTTAACGGACTGAGCCACCCAACCGCCCCATGTAGATTTTATTCTAAGGACAAGGGAAACCATCCAAGGGGTAAAGGAATGGAGGCACAATTAGCTTTGTGTTTTTTAAGCAAAGTCGAGCTTCAGAGCAGAACCTATATTGGAGGTGGCAGAAGTGGATACAACAGCTGTTAATTACGGGCTAGTGATTATCCAGGAGAGAGATGGAACAGTCTGGGATGGAAGGCCAGGAAAGAAATGGACAAATCCGGAAGAGATTTAAAAATAAAGAATGGTTAAAATTTATAACAAATTATATATAGGAGGGATAAGGAAAGCAAGAGAGAAAGAGATCCGCTAGCTGTAAAATAAGGATTTTAATCCCAGGCGTGTATTGTTGGTGAATCAAAACAAAACTGTGACACTGTATAGCACCTCTCTCCCACTGTGCCCAGTCCACCACAGAAACTCAAAAGAATGAAAATGTCAATTTTGAGAGTAAAATCAGTTCTTCTCACAACTGATGCAAGGTCGATATTTTTCCTCTGGGTCAAATCCTGTGTCTTTGAACCCTTCCGTGCACACAGACTGCAGCCCACCAATGCAAATGGACGTAAGTGTGCAAGGTGTGACTCTTCTGTCACCATGTGGAAACAGCCTACAGCAAGGCGTCCACACTACGAATTGCCTACCTTCACATGTTGGCAGGTATTCCTTGGACAGCCAATAAAAAAACATATCATATGGGGCGCCTGGGGTGGCTCAGTCGTTTAGGCATCTGACTCCCAGGTTCAGCTCAGGTCATCACCTCAAGGTTCATGAGTTTGAGCCCTGCATCGGGCTCTGTGCTGACTGCGTGGAGCCTGCTTAGGATTCTCGCTCTCTTTCTCTCTGTGTTCCTCCCCTGCTCATGCTTGCGCTCTCTCAAAAGAAGTAAATCAACTTTAAAATTTAAAAAAAATCATATGAAATTATACCTCAATCAGTTTGTAAGAGTTCCAATTCAAATTCCTGAAGATAATCAAGCAAGGCCTTGAGTTTCCAATTCTTTTCTACAAGTCTATTTTGCTATGAGTTAAAACCTCAAGGTGTAACCCTTTGGACCGAATAAAATCTTGAGACAGTGAAGTTTGCCTCCCACAGTGGCCAAAGCAAAGTTCTGGAGGGCTGGAGAACTGTAGTGAGACCCACGCACACGGCTTAATGTTCATGCAGATTGAGAAGGCACTTCAGCCACTGGCCACATGTTGACCTCCGTGGAGGGCAGGGCACAGAGAAGAATCCCATGACAGCAGGATCCTGTCCTAGTGCTTTAACCAGAGATAGACCATCATTACCACCAGGGAGGCGTGTGGCCTTTCTACACTGCATGTTGACATGTAAACACTCATACTTCATATTTATAAGGAGGCAATTCTGATGAAAGATCAGGAATTGAACAGGCATTTTCTCAATTTGTGGGACCTGTACGCCACTATGCAAAATTATTTTCTCCCTGAGAAATCTCCTGTGCGATATGGTCCAGCCATGGCTTACTCAGCAATTAAATCATTGGGGAAAACCATCTCAGAGAAAGTTACTCTTGAACAGTCTTTAGATCGCCCACAAGGAACGATACATGTGGGTTAGTACATATTTGAGTGTCTTGCAATAAGCCTCACACGTTCACCTTTTGCTCCAGCATCAAAGCAAATTGCTGGTTCTTCCATCAAGAAACCAGATCAAATACCAGGCCTGCCTTTAGTGGAAATGTTGTAAAAATATTTTTGCCTGTGTTTTTTTGTTTTTTTTTTTTTTTTGCTTTTTTATCAAGCCCATGTAATAATGAGGATGCCCTACAACTCTACTATATACAAAAGAAAACTACTTTTTTTATCCATTTTCAAAACTGACACTCAGATACAGTTCTACTCTAATTACTGAAAGGAATGTTTAAGGGGTGCCTGGGCAGCTCAGTTGGTCAAGAGTCCAACTCTTGATTTCGGCTCAGGTCAGGATCTCATGGTCTGTGAGTTTGAGCCCCATGTCGGGCTCTACACTGACAATGTGGAGCCTGCCTGGGATTCTCTCTCTCCTTTCTCTGCACCTTCCCTGCTCATGCTGTCTCTGTCTCAAGAAAGAACGAACGAAGGAAAGAATGAAAGAATGAAAGAAAGGAAGAAAGGTTTAAGAACACTTGGAACAAATGCATTATCTAATTTAACCTTTTCCCCCCCACATCATTAGAGACAATGCTGTGGCACTGACCAAATTATTTGTGTTCTTAATAGAGTGTTAGATGCGCAGAACGAAAAAAAAAACTTAAGATTTTTTTCCTCTTTTCTCACACACATTGAACATAAATCCAAACTGATCCCAAAGTTGCCTTATTCTTTCATCAACTCTCATTTGATTTTTTAACCAGAAGACAAACTGAAGATGCTTCTATTTGCCCTTCCAGATCCACTCTCAACCTTTCTCTCCCTGTTCTCTGCCTCCATGGACCACATCAGCAGGCCCTGTCCATTCCTGTTGAGGTCAGTGAAAGGGAAGCCACAGAAGGAAATGAATGAAAGGAAGGAGAATGGGGTCAGTGAGCTTATCCCCCTGGCTCTCCGCTGCTAAGTTTACCCCAGATACAAGTCACTACTTCCCTGCAAGACTCTCTCTGTTCAGTTTCCAGATATTCTCCCTGCCCTCATCTCTTTGAATCTATGCTACTCATCTACTACTACCCGATTTCCATATCTTTATATATAAGCACTCCTTGAAATGTCCTAACTTCATTGTGCCACCTCCTTTCTGTCTAAATTCTAAATAATACAATCTACTTTTATGAATGAAAAATATAAATCCAAGAAGTTAGGAGGCAAACCCAAGGTAACATAACGAATTAGACAGTCAGGGAATGGCAGAGTGGGAATAAACCCGGACATCCAGTTGCCAGGAACAGAAACGTCCCTGAAACGAACTGAACAAACACAAAGGAGGCGATGTACATTACATCACAGAGTTGGGAGCTTAACGCAACAGACTCTGAGCACGAGTAGATGCAGGGTCCTGATCTCTGTTACCAGGAATGTGCCCCTTTTCTCCATGTCTGTGCTTTTCTCCATGTGGACTTCACTCTCAGGCAGGTTGTCCCCACTGGATAGACTAGAAGCTGTTAAGACTACTCTTCCCAGGGATTCTAGCAAAATTTCTATAGATGACAGTAGTGAAACAAGCATTACTCACATGCCCACCCACGGACTAACCGTAGTGAATTACGACTGGTCAAATTAAGATAGCTGGCCTCTCTGGAGTGGGATATTAGGGCCAGCCCAGCCCCACTCAAAAAGCATGAAAAAAAATTTTTTTTCCCCAAAGGTAGGGGTAAAAGAAATGCTGCACAGACAAAACCAATGGGTAGATATCTGGTATACGGGCGCAAGAATAGAATCAGTTATCCTGAAACCCATTTGGCTTATGTTTCACTATTATACGTACTTAAACCAAATAACACTGACCTAACTTGAACCATCTACTAGGGAAACAAAAGAAGATTATCAAACTATAAAAACCAGTGTTTGACCTGAGCATGACAGTTACAAGTTACGGAGCATTTTCACATACATTATTCTCACTTAATTCAGCTATTCCAGGCTAGGAATTCCAAATTCCTTGTCTACCCCTTTCTTCAAGGTCAGACCAATGTTTGTGAATTTCGAGAATCCAAAGATTATTTCTAAATGCTTCAATTGTGTTCACATGCTGTTAAGAAACTACAGTGTAAACAATTGAGAAAAGCTCATGGTTTGTCAGTTTTATTGTGCTAAGAATTGCTGTGGAAATTTTGCCAGAGACCCATCAAGATATATTTCTGGGCCAAAGGCCAAAGTTCCAGGATTGGTCATGTCTTCTTTTCTGCAATCTGCATTTTACCCAGGACCCAGGGGTCACTTGAATACTAAAAATACAGCTTCCCCACCCCCTCTGAAAACAACTTGACCAAGACTTTTACCATAATATTGCAGAAATGCATGGATCTGTGTGCTCACTTGCCCAGAAATGTGTGGTTAGTATAAAAATCTCAAACAAATGATCAAGGGGTCAAGGCCAGCAAACTCTTGTGATGGTTGCGAAGTAAATTGTGGGTTTGCTCTGGTGAAATTTAGTGCTCAGAAAACATATGAAGACCTCATGACGAAGCATTTAATAGAGCAGCAAATGGTAACAAACCGTTGTCTGGATCGCACTAAACTTAGTGAGAATTAGAACCTGATGCGTAAGGTTGAGACGAAAGACCAAATACACTAACGTGGAAGATGGAACCTACGTTGTTTTGCCCTTCCTTGATAAAAAGTATTTATCAGTTGGTAAAAAGAATGAAATCTTGCCATTTGCAACAACATGGATGGGGCTGGAGAATATGATACGGAGGGAAATAAGTCAGTCAGAGAAAGACACATACCATATGATTTTATTCATATGTGGCATTTAGGAAACCAATGACCAAAGGGGGAAAAAAGAGAGAGACAAACCAAGAAACAAACTCTTAACTACAGAGAACAAACTTAATGGTTACCAGAAGGGAGGTGGGGGGGCGGGGCGGGGCGGGTGAGCAAAACAGGTGATGGGGATTAAGGAATGCACTTGTTTTGAGGGGTCCCGGGTGATATATGGAAGTGTTGAATCACTCTATTGTACTCCTGAAACTAATATAACACTTTATGTTACCTATGCTAGAATTTTAAAAAGAAAGAAATTAAAAAAGGAAAGAGTAACAAACATTAGAGTATTGCAAAGGTTTTATATATACACACATATATGTCTATATAGGAGTTTATATATATATAATTATGTACGAGTATATAAAACAGTGTTTAAAACTGTGTATAGATACTTTTCATAGTATTTGGAAAGTATTTCAAAGTATTTAGAAAAAAAAGTCTCTGAGTAAGGTCAATGGATGGATACCAAGGGGGTCCAACTACAATTGACAGTCACATCATCTGATGTTTTAAAATGTATCTTTCTGGAAAGTGACGGCAACCATTGATCAAACCCAACTGGCAGACTTAAGGTCAGAAATCCCCAGGACAGAGTTTATTCAGGGCTGTTAGCTAGAAAAAACAAAGTTGATAACATCTGTCAAAACTCTAAAATATTTTCATAGTGCTTGACATATGAGTCAAGGGAAAATACCTGCTCTCTGTAAGAAAAGTCAGAAAATGGGGCACAGACCAGAGAGCAGGATAAAACAGGAGCCAGTGAAAGGTGACTAAATCTGGAGCTTCTGTCGGTGTCTTCAGTCAACAACGTCTAAAGAGCCCTTTTCCTGCCTACCAATTGCAAAATGGAAAGAAAGTGACCGAGTCTGTGTGCCTTTTACACCAGTGACAGCAGTGTAAGAAGGAACCGTTTCAGAGGATGCAATTTCATTCTGTAAGGAGCTGGGAGGCAGTCTATAAGCTGCATCTGAGGAATTATCTAAAAGGAAACTTAAAGGAAATCGATCAAAGTCTTGAGTGGATTTTTTTTTTTTTTTTTTTTTTTTTTTGAGTTTAGGTTGAAATGAAATGCAGGACTGGTAACTGAGATTCGGTCACAAAGGAGTCAGGTCCAGAATCGATGCAGACAAGTCTGTGAGTTCACCAACATCTGGTCAGTTTGAAATCGCCACCATTCTCTAAACAAATGACCGTGTAGTATCCCTTAGAGCCCACAATTCAAACAGTGATCGTCTCGGTCTGCCATATGAAGTATGACATGTTAACATTGTGCTGGTCAGCAACAAGTGGACTTCTCGAAGACTGAGGAGCAAAACAAGAGCTTCTGCTATGGAAGGAACACGGTTGGCTTGTCTAACCTTTGGGTGGGTTTGGGCAAAGTTATGAAACTGATCAGTCTCACGATTCAATACCTGGGTCTCCGGCTGTGAGCGGCACAACCTTGACACGGTCCTCCCCCACATTACAGCTCCCCATCACCATTTTAGGAAAGAACACAGAGGGGAAAAGAAGATGGCGGGAGAGTTGATTTTACACAATCCTTCCATCACACTATGGACGATACTTACTTTCTACCAAATCAGATGACGGATGCATGACACAGGTGTCAAGGAAGTATCGAAAGAATACATGAAACAGTTTACATGCATAACCGCACACCTAAGCCTCCATGTTCTGTTATCCTAAAGCAAGTTCAACGTGTAAAAATATCAGTCCTATCCCCCAAAGTGTAGAGAATATAAAGATTATTAAAGACAATGACATAATTAAAACTATAATTATGCTGTGCCTAGGAGAGTGACAGCTCTACAATGGGTCCTCAACATTATTGTAACAGCCATGGAAAAATAAACAACCAACACAAACCAATGTGCTGGGAACCAAAGAATCTAAAGGGTGAATGTACATTATCTCTGTTTCTCATTTTGTGTTCTCCCCTTAAATGTTACTCCTCCAATAACATGTAAATAATTTGCATTCCAAGAGCACGGGGAGGAAGAAAGTCTGCCACTCTTGTAACCTAAGTGTGCAAGATTATCACAGGTGCAGGCAATTAGTAAGCAGATTGCCCTACGCCCAGAGTCCTTGGGGACCCATCAAAAAAGCAATGAAGAGACATTTGAGATCTCAGCTCAGTTACAAATAGAATTAAAGCAGGGAAAGCATATGCACCCTGTTCTCATTTTCTCCATTTTCTTTTGAAATTGAGAACACACATTAGGAGTCACTTTGAAGTTAGGGCTGCCTGAATATGATATTATTGATTTCCATAACATGTTTTTGCTCTGCAATGTGATGTGCATTTTTCAAACATATTAAGCAAGGCTTTGATCTGATTTGTTCCGCGAGAACACCGTATAGAGGCTGAAAACCATGTCTATATAAGGGCTGGCTGTACTGAGGGGGGACATTGCTCTAGCTTGAAAGAGGTTGGAAATATCCCATCTGAAAGCTCTTTTCAGTTCGCCTCAGCCTAAACATTTTACTCAGAGGGTCAAGGGTCACCAACTGTCAAAACAAAACCAAAATTACACAGTGCTCCTGCAAGAAAGCTAAGCAGAGTGGAAACTCAAGAGTTCACCAACTGGGCTCCTAAATGCGACACGTAGCAAACAGTAAAAACGCCCTTCAAAAGTAACAGGTATATTCTTCCAAATCCTACTGATTTTCACAAGTCATTCAACATGTTTCAAAGACTCGTCTCTTAGGCATCAATGTAGAGATAGAATTGAACTATTCTAGACAGACGAGTTCGGGGCGGGGTGGGGGGGGGGGTTGCGGTCCAAACTTTGAACCGTCAAAGCAACCAGTCTGTAAAGCACCAGATGGTTTTATAACTCTGAAGGTTCATAAATCTTTCTTTAAAGTTTCCAATTTCAAAAAGAGGCTGTTTTCTTTGTGGGATCGGGGAGTGGGGGGAATTTTTGCCATTGGGTATCTGACCCACAAAACCCTAATAGCCTTTTAAGCTTTCTTGCTCTACAAGCTGGAGACAAGCAGGGACAGACAAGCAGCTGGGAGGAGATGTCACCTGCCAGCCAGGTCCCTGTGAAGAGAAGACTGGCCTGAGCTTGAATTTCTCTACCCTGTCTCATCACAGCTTAAGGACATTCTGAAAGTTTAAACATTCAGGGACTGAGTTTATCGACCCCTCCCCCAGTCAGTAAACAATTCTGATTTTTTTTTTTAATGCAACACAAAATCTCCAGCTTTTAAATCAAGTTTGGCAACACTCAGAAAAAGAAATGAAGAAATGACTTCTCAAAGGTCTTCCCGAATGGAGGTAACGTCAACATTTGGTGAGCCAACGTTAGCCCAATGCTCTTAATACGCAGATGTGTTTGAGCTCCTCTCTTTCCACTGCCTACCCAGTGGGAGATGGGAGTGGACAGGAAAGGAAAGGAAAGAGGACTGGAGGGAAAGAGGGGAAGACAAAAGAGCCCTGAAACCAGCTCGTTTCATTTATAAAGGTCTGTATGTGCACCCAGTGTGTGGTAGCACATTTATGCACCAAGTTGGTCACAGTGTGATTCCGTGTCCATCTAACCGGGCACTAATAGTCTGCACAACTTAGGGGCTTCGATTTGGATACGGAAATTAGTGAATCAGAACAGGGAAACTCTTCTAGGCGCATGATCGATCTCCTATAGCTCAGCAGCTGAAATCCACTAACTCTACATCATGCCACGCTCTACTATCCGTCTCCTGTTCTGCCTGAGCCTTCATTTCATGGAAGCATTCCTTCGTCCTCCTCCCAGATTTCTTCCTTCCTGGTCTCAGTGCAATGAATACCTCATCTCTCTGTTTATCACCGTGTTTGTGGAAGGAGCAGATAAAAGAGAGCATGAGTAGGAAAGTGCATCATAAACTATGAAGCTTTATAATAATCTCAGTTACGATTAGTAATGCGTACCCTAAAATATACAAAAGAATTACACTTAAGAGAAATGTGAAACGCTTAGGGTTGCTCACCTTACCAAAAATTAGGCCCAAGGTCATTCAATAACGATGTTCCAGTCTATTAGGAATTATTAGATTAAGGAGGTTTACAAACTCTGTGTAAAACTGGGAAAAAAATGGGTGAGTTCGAGTGTCAAGGTATTTATAGTAAAAAATTCCAACAGTCTGGATTGTTGAGTGCTGGGGTGGATGAATCATTAAAGGAGACTGTGGTCTAACTGAATGGTCACCGTCTGATGTGGTTCAGACTTTGCAACCCAGCAAAAGGAATGAGAGGGCTTAGCTCATCCCAATCATATTTTCCAGCTCTGGAATGGTCAAAATATACTTTATACACACATCACATTTAAAAAATCTATTAATTTGAAAATCAGTTGAAAATTCCATTATGCTGTCAAATAAAAAATATTTTATTTTTTTTTTAATTAATTAATTATTGAGAGAGAGAGAGCACGTGCGCGAGCGTGTGAGAGCAGGGAGGAAGGGCAGAAAGAGAGAATCTTAAGCAGACTCTACACTCAGCGCAGCCCAATGTGGGGCTTGAACCCACAACTGTGAGATCATGACCTGAGCTGAAATCAAGACTTGGATGCTTAACCAACTAACACCCAGGAGCCTCCTAAAAACTATCCTGAGGATAAAGTATGTGTCACACAATAAATGCAAGCTTTATAGCAGCCATCTTAGCGGACACTTCTGCATACAAGACACCCCGAGGGATTCAAAACTCTATCACGGACATGATAATGGCAACACAAGAGCAAGTTTCTCTGTGTTTATTTGTATCGCTACAAAGTCTTTAGAACCTATGGCATCCACAATTTTGTGATTTTTTTTTAAGGGATTTTGTTTGTTTTTTAAAGTGAACTCTACATCTAACATGGGGCTTGAACTTACAACCGTGAGATCAAGAGTCATACGCTCTATTGACTGAGCCAGCCAGGCACCTGACTCCCCCAAAAATATTTTGGCCAAATCAAAAACTTCCCTTCTTTCAGGGACTAGTCATCATGAACACTGCCACAGTATATCTAGACGAACGTTAACAGCATCCTCACTAAAAGATCCGTCGGCTATACTTTATGTATAAGCGTATATAGAGATATTTTTTAATGTTTATTTATTTTTGAGACACAGAGAGACAGAGTACAAGCAGGGGAGGGGAAGAGAGAGGGAGACACAGAATCCGAAGCAGGCCCCGGGCTCTAAGCTTTCAGCACAGAGCTCCACATGGGGCTTGAACTCACAAGCTGCGAGACCATGACCCACACTGAACTCAGATGCTCAACCAAACTGAAACCGGCCAGGCACTCCACGTATATGCACATGTATATGTTTACGAATGTGTATTTTATTTATTTCATCTTTTATATTCTTTTTTTAAAAGCAAATGAAGGGGAAAGGTTAAAATTCTCTTCTGACTTCAAGGTTTTATGGTATGGTATTTTCAATTCTCTCATTCAGAGTTTACACTGAAAAAAAATAATTACGGCAATAATAAGTCTACATTTTAGATCTTTGCACAGTGGAAAGTCAGATCCTAACGTCAGTTCCAGGCCAATTGCTTTATTGTGTGATATGTGTGCGGGGCTGCAGGGGCATACACACCCTTGTGGGGGGGTTGGGGGGGCACACACACCCATGCACCAGCTCCCCGGTTGCTTGAACAGCTTGAAAAATTTCACTCACTGGCTACCTAGCTCTGACCGGAGGAGTCCAGCTTGGAAAACAAAACCCCTCCCTTACCATTACCTCAACCCTTTTTAACCTCCTCAGGAACACAATGAGAGAGAGGGTGGTTTTTATGCCACACCAGCTGTTTCAAATGACAGGGAACTGTGGCGTGTCTAGGCATCAGACACCCAGTTATACCAGTAACCATTTTTAGGAGGTCTGGCCTGGTGATTGGTCCTGAAAGAGATGGTACCTACAAAAATATCAGGAAGACAAGAAAACAGGGTCGGGTTAAAACTGAGGCAGGCTGCTGAGGGGCTTTCCAGCCACCACTTACTACTTCCATATTAACCCTTTGGCATAAGTAGTACTGAAACACCGCAATAGCTCCTCAATTCTGCTTCTCAGAAGATGCTGCCAAGAACAAGTTTTCTCCTACACAGACACCAACCTGAACATATCAAGTGTCATAAACAGTGAACAGTAAGAAGAGTAAGAGAGTTTTTTTTTTAAACACTGAAACCTAATCGACAACATTGCACCATATAAAATAAGTAAAAAACAAAAAAATTGTAAGACATTTAAAGTGCATAAAGTATATGATTTGATTCTCCTTTCCATCGAGTTCATTAACATATTCAGCACCTCATATATTTGCCCTTTTGTTGACATGTAAGTTCGAGTCTCTTAGAAGATTTCAGTTACACAACACAATCTGATCAGTTATGGTCACCATGTTATATATTCTATCATTAGACCTTGTTCATCCCAATATGGAAAATTTGTACTCTTTTACCAACTTCTCCCTATTCCCCACCTTGCCCTCCCCAGCCCTTGGCAATCACTTTTCTACTCTGTTTCTATGAATTTGACCTTTTAAGTTTTTAGATTCCATGTATAACTGATGCCATGCAGTATTTGTCTTTCTCTGTCTGCTTTATTCAGCATAATGCCCCCCAGGTTCAGTAATGTGGCCACAAATGGCAGGATTTCCTTCTTTCTATGCCTGCATAACACTCCACTCTTTCTTTATAACATTTTTAAGTTTTTTTTTTAAAGTTTATTCATTTATTTTGATAGAGAGCATGAGGTGGGAGGGGCAGAAAGAGAGATGGAGAGAGAGAATCCCAAGTGGGCACCACACTGTCAGCACAGAACCAGATGCAGGGCTCGAACTCATGAACCATGAGATGACCTGAGTCAAAATCAAGAGCAGAACACTGAACCAACTGAGCCACCCAGGAACCCCCATTCCACTGTTTCTTTACCACATTTTCTTTACCCATTCATCCAATTATAGACACTTAGGTTGTTTCCTGTACTTTGGCTATTGTGAATAATGCTGCAACAAACATGGGAATATCTCTTTGAGATAATGGTTCCATTTCCTTTAGATTTATATGAAGAATTACTAGATCATATAATAGTTCTATTTTAAATTTCTAGAGAAATCTCCATAGTGGTTTTCCAAAGAGGTCATACCAATTTACATTCCCATGATCAGTACACAAGAGCTCCCTTTGGTCCACATCCTCTCAACCTTTTATTTCTTGTCTTCCTGACAATAGCTATTCTAAAGAGTGTGAAGGGATACCTCATTGTAGTTTTGATTTGCATTTCCCTCATTATTAATGATGTTGAGCAACTTTTCATATATGTTAGCCATTTCTATGTCTTCTTTGGAAAAAAAATATCTATTTAGCAAACCTGCAGGATAAAGACATACAAAAATCATTTGTGTATCTATAAACCAACAATAAACCATCAGAAAGAGAAATGGAAACAATCCCCCCTCACACACAACAGCTTCAAAATGAGTAAAACAGGAATAAATTTAAAAAAGGAAATGAAAGATCTGTACTTTAAAAACTATAAGACATTGTGTAAGAAATTGAAAAAGACACAAATAAAAGGAAAGATATCCCATACTCATGAACTGGAAGAGTAGTGTTAAAATGTCCATATTACCCAAAGTGATCTATAAATTCAGGGCAATCCCGATCAAAATTCCAATGGCATTTTTCACACATAAGAAAAATCCTGAAATTCATATAGAACCACAGAGACACTGAATGGCAAAATAATCTTGAGAAAGCAAAACAAAGCTGGAGGCATAACAGTCCCTGATTTCAAACTACTTCAAAAATATAGTAATCAAGGCACCTGGGTGGCTCAGTTGGTTAGGCATCCAGCTCTTGATTTTGAGTCAGGTCATGATAGAGCCCCATGTGGGGCTCCATGATGAATGTGGACCCTGCCTAAGAGTCTCTCTCTCTCTCTCTGTCTGCCCCTTGCCCTCCCACTCTCCTCTCTCTCTCAAAAAAAAAAAATACTAACCCAAACATTAAGGTATTGGCATTAAAAAAGATACATAGATCAATGGCATAGAATAGAAGTCCAGAAAAAAAAAAAAACACAATATATATAGGCCATCAATTTATGACAAAGGAGCCAAGAAAAGCCACTGGGGAAAGGACAATCTTTTCAATAAATGGTGCTGGGGAAACTGAATAGCCACATGAAAAAGAATGAAACTGAATCCCCATCTACATAAGACCTGAAACCATAAAACTTCTGGAAAAAAACATAAGAGGTAATCTCCTTGACACTGGTCTTGGCAGATTTTTTTGGATTTGACACTCAAAGCAAAGGCAACAAAAACCAAGTAAGACCACATCAAACTAAAAAAGCGCAACAAAGGAAACCATTAACAAAATGAAGAAGCAAGCTATGAAATGGGAGAGAAATATCTGCAGACCACATATTCAATAAGGGATTAATATCTAAAATATACAAGGAATTCCTACAACTCAATAGCAAAATAAATAAACAAACAAACAAACAAACTCAATTTTTCAAATGGGCAAAGGAAGAGTAAAAGTTTTGACAAATCCCCAGATTAGACTCCAGATGATAGGCATAGCAAGTTTTTCCTCCCAGAATAACAAAGGCCTTCCATGTCTTCCAAGCAATACTTTTTTTTTTTCACTTCTACCTATCTCTTTCATGATTGTAGCCCACAGTGTACATCCTGTACTCAAAAGCAATCACCCCACAGACTGCTAACATGGGCCCCAGAATAGACCCAGTGGGCAATAACTAATATTCACATACTTATTAATGAGGAATATGAACAGCAAGGTGATGTCTACAGTTTAGCAACCCACTGTTCTCTACATTGTATTTCAAAATTGAACGACATAGTCAGGAGAAATGAGCTAGGGAACCTCAATAATGTATGGATAGAAAATCATGAAAAAAATGGCAGCAATAATGAATTATATGGTTTGGGGGAAGATTTATTATTACGGCTGTATTTTTACTGTTACATCAGGTTAATGATACACTATGAAGATTAAAACCAACAGAGAGGCACATGTTAATTAAATTACAGTGACTAGAGAAAGACAAAGAATATAGAAGGCAGGAAGTGGAATTTTAGAAAGTCAACAGTGGGATCAAAAAGAGGGATGGCTTGCCTAGAGACCAGCAAAGTTTTCAGAGTTGCTGGAGAAGCTGAGAACAAGCCAGAGTGAGAAGGCAGCTTACGTCGTCTACCAGAAGAAAAATTAAGTTTATAAAATTATGATGAACCAAAAAGCCAAAATGTAAACCAACAAGAGAATCCGAGTAGTGTATATGAAGGTGTGAAGATTCAGGAGTGGATGCAGGTCTGAGATGGAAAACACTGATGAGCATCAGGAAAACTGAAACATAAAAAGAGTATGAAAAGTAAATTATCGAGGGGCTCGGGTGCTGCCAAAAGAACAAGAGAAACAAAATTGGGAAGCCAAAATACAAAAGCTTGGGCAATTGGCTGGAACCAGAGAATGCTCAGGTGTGGGATTTGACGGATCAGAAAATAGAATGGAATCTGGCACCAAGAAAAAAAAGACTCTGAGCGTTCATATCTGTGCACTTCTGATGACCTATTGAGAACTTTAGTGATTTTAGATACTTGGGAGGTCATCTGGCCATAAAACAACATTTTAAACAGAATAAAATCTTCCATTTGCTCATCTACCAATGAATGATTGACCACACTAGGACTTAGGATATTCAGCTATACTTACTGCCACACCTAAGATCTACTACTTTAGATAAGCCCCAAATTGCTAGATAGGGATTAAATGTATATTTATATTTGTATACAACACATGTAAATATACACAGAAATATCTATGACATGAGCTATTATTCCCCTTTGGTTACCACAATGAGTTCTTAGTATGCTGAGAGATAGAGTCATATTTTTCTATCTCACTCCTTCTTTTTGAGGACTAATTTCTTTTCTTTTAATTGCCTGATTATAAGTAACAATTTTGTTCTTAGAGACCATGGCCATTTCCAATTGACGAAGAACAGAGAAAACCTAGTAAGTGCTGATATCTTCTCCTTAATTTAATTACCACTCTTCCGATAAATTAGAAAAACAGTCATGTTCAGATCTCATTCGGGATGATAAAATCTCTCTCATTCATCAGTCTTTGCCCAGGCTAAATTCTTTCTCACTTCAGTCTTGAATTCCACTTACTTACAAAGGTCATTAGCTCATTATTCTTCTACCCTTAAATCGGGTTCTCAATATACTTTTTCCAGTTCCAGAGGCAAAAAATGTATCTCAGAAACAGTTTTATGATATTAAAAATTATGATATTTAAAACAAATAAAAATATTTTAGATAAAAAGGACATTTGCCTATCCTCTGACATCCTTTTTATAAAAAGGAAAATGAGTAAACATTTTTAAAAATTCAATTGGAAATTATTTTTATCCGAGTGCAACAAAACTGCCTTATTTTTTATTTTTGCAACAACAGCACTTTATATAAAATAGATCATGGTTTATCTTATAACCATGGGAATGTTTATATTTTTGAGTGTGGGATATCAAATATTTGTATTTTTTTGGGTTTCAAAGGAGGACTTAATATCCTCCAATTTGCACGGACCTCAATCTCTTTCTGTACATTCTCCTTCTGCTGGTAACTGTGAATTCTGGGGCAAGAAAGTGAAAAGAAAAAAAGATAGAAAGAGAGAAGGAGAGGTGAGGGGAAGGAAAGGAGGAAGGAATGAGGGAGGGAGAGACAGAGTGGGGGGAGGGAGGGAGGGAGGTTGGGATGGAAACAGAACACAAGCAAGTGAGCAGGAGAGAGAAAAAGGAGGGGGAGCCAGGAAGGGAGAAGGGAGGGGGGAAGGGAAAGGGAGGGTGGGGAAGGGAAGGGAGGGTGGGGAAGGGGACGGGGAAGTGGAGGGGAGGGAAAGGGAGAGAAAGGAAGGGGAGCGAGGAAGGGAAAGGAAGGAGAAGGGAAGGGAAGGGAGCAAAAACATACTTGAACATATTGAAGAACAGCAAATGCAAGGCATTTCTAGAGACAGTCGATATTCAGAAGAAGGGGACAAAGGTAATTTTCCTGTATTATATGGCTTTTAGCTTGAGGGAAGACTACAAAAAAGTTCTGGTGGGTAGCTAACTCTGCTGGAAACCCCACAACTATTCTGGGCAACTGAAGACACTTGAAAGGGAATGGATAATTTCAGAAAGGAAAGACCCAGAGAAGAGGAACCAAAATTCTATGTATAAACTCTGTGCAAATTTCTAGCTGACCTCTAGGAGACTTCAAGTAGCACAGATAAGGATTAAAGAATTGAACTAAGGCTTGAATTGCTATCCAAGACACGCAGATTGAAGTTTCAGTCTTATTAAATTAATTGCCTGCTAAAATAAACAAGCAAGCAAAAGGCAATACTCTTCAACAGACTATATTGAAATCCAAACACCATATATAATTCACAATGAGTGCAATATAAAATTAATTGACAGGAGGAACTGAAGGAACAGGAATATGTCACTTACTATCAAAAGAAAAGTCAATTAGCAGAGTTCAATCCTGAGATGACTGAGGTGTTTGAGCAAGTAAGAATTATACAATAATTATTGTATCTACAAGCAATCATATGGTGATAAATAGGATCAAAGTGAATGAAAAGACAGGACTCTCAGCAGAGACACAGAATTAAAAAGAAACAAATGAAAATTGCAGAAAAGTACATCTTTTTTTTAAAATCACAGAATGTAAATGACAAAGAGTCTGTAAACTTGAAGGCAGAACCGTAGAAATGATCTAAGCTGAAGAACAAGAGGAAAAAAAGAAAAAGAAAAAGAAACAGAGCCTCAGGGACCGATGGGGCAATTTTAAAAAGTCCAATTTACAGGGGCGCCTGGGTGGCTCAGTCGGCTGAGCGTCTGACTTCCGCTCAGGTCATGATCTTGCAGTTGTGAGTTTGAGCCCTACTTTGGGCTCTGTGCTGACAGCCTGGGGCCTGCTTCTGACTCTATGTCTCTCTCTCTATGCCCCCCCACCCCCGGTTCATGCTGTTTCTCTCTCAAAAATAAAGAAATATTAAAAAAAATTTTAAAGTCCAATTGACATTTAATTGGTGTCTCAGAGGCAGAAGAGAATACGATGTGAACATATCTGAATAAACAAAGTTATCAAGTTGGTGAAAATAATAAATGTACAGATACAAGAATTTCAGTGACACTCAAGGAGTGCAAACTCAAAGACTATTAGGTCCAAGCGTATTACAGGCAAACTAGTTCACACCCAAAGTACAAAAATCCCTGAAAGTAACAAGAGGAAAACGATACAAAAAACACAGAAGAACAATGATTAAAATTTGACTTCTCACCTAAAATTATAGTTGCTAGAAGACATGAGAATGCCATATTCAAAGCGTTAAAAAAAAAATGTAACAAGAATTTCATATTGGGCAAAGCTATCACTCAAAAGCCAAGGTTAAAAAAAAAAAAGGGCATTCTGGATTTTAAAAAAGAGAGAATTTTCTATAAGCACACCTGTACTATAAGAAGCATTAAAAGAAGTTTTTCAGTGTCAGAGGAAAAGATAATCACACCAGAAATGGTTATGTCTCTGGATGAACAGATAATACTATTTCCTCTCTTAATTTCTACATAATATACATAATTATGTAAGGCAAGAAAAAAACCGTAACATTGTTTTGTGAATTGTCTCATGTATGGACATGGAACATACAGGATAACTATGGCATAAAGACTGAGGGGGGTAGTAAATGGACCTAGATCATTGGAAGGTTTCTTCAATTTATGTGGAATGAAACCTTGATGCTAACTAGCCTGTGAAAAGTTATGAATGCACACTGTAATCTTTAGTACGAAAAAATTATAATTTGAATGCCATAACAACTCATATTCCAGACAGTAACCGTTACTTCAATCAAATCTAAGGAAGTAAATAATTTTAGGCCCAAGAGAACAATCACTGGCATTACACTCTTAGTAAAATACTTCTTGTGTTGTTTCTTTTCAATACATTCAGTGTTTAATTGTGTTGTATGCAGAAATTATAAGAGTTCAAGGGGATCTGTAAAGCACTGATTTAGTCACACAGTGACAAATTCCTAATTTCATTTTGATTACGAGGAGAATTTTCTGTCAGTGTTTCCCATAAAGGGCATGTATGCATATCATACAATTTATAGCAAGGAGGAGCAGATGTAACTTGCAAGAATGGACAAGTAAAAACATGTTGATACATTCATTAAAGCATTGAAAGGAGTTAGAAATACCAGACTACATGCACACATGGCAACATGAGTGTATCTTATTACATATAACAATGAAAAAAAAAAAAAACAAGACAAAGATTAGGTTGAAATCTCTAAGACCACACTTTTGAGATAAATACAAATGTACTCTTAACAACAATACACATCTTACAGGAACAAAGTGATTCCTATAAACATACAGGATGAGTGACTGTGGGAAAAGAAAAGTAAAGGGGAGAAGCAGAGATAGAGGATATAGAAAAAAAGGAAAGATAAATCAAAACAAGTACAGCCCTGCACTGAACAAGGATAAAGTACCATGAAATAAATAACTCTACCCCTTTACCTACGGTCCATCCAAAAAAGAACAGAAAAAGAAAAAAGGAACTGAATTTTCTGAATATTTTCTATTTCCTTCTCTTTATCCTTCTTCTCTCCTTCCCAGCCTGGATATCTAGGATTCACTCCCACACTAGTTTTATAACTTAAGGGGATGACACGTTTTATGAAAGGCGCATCCAACTATGCTGTGGTAACTCTTTGTAATTAAAACTGAGAGCATTAAACAGAATACGCGCAGGGACCAATGCATAGAGTCAGGTGTACCCATCCCTAAAATCAAATGAGAGGGATTAATAAATTGATTATTGTTGTTTTAAGCCACTAAGACCTGGAGTAATTTTTTTTGCAGAAGTGAATAATCAAAACTATTTATAGTCTCTTTTACTGAAGATTCAAAGAGCATTCCTAACATGATGCAATTTATCATTACATAACAGAGGCTACTGTCCCATGTGGGATATTCGATTTCATGATACCTTAGCAGGATTAGATATAACCAAAGTTGTCGGCCACTGCTCAATTACAGAGCTCTATGAGCAGAACCAGGAACTTTCCCGAACCATGACATACATTCATCAAATTTGATTATAAAGCAATTATCTGTCACAATCATGCAGGTATAGCCCCAGCAAACCAGAAAGGGAGTCAATGCTAATTTGAAACTCCTTTTTCTTATTCAATGATTTATGCATGAGTCTATATAACTCCTTAATAATAGCATTCAATTCGTCCCAAGAAATAAAGATATTTCTTCATCCAAAATCTTGTTTACTCCCATGTAACCCTTTCTGAAAAGAGAAAGCTTAAGATATAAACTTGAACTTTGGGGTTGCAATGAAAGCAGACAGTTTTAATGTCATCTTTTATGAACTGTGTGCTAAAATGTGTCAGTCAGAAGAGAGAATATATATAATAAAGTCTTTCATAATACTACAAAACAACATTTTTGGTTTTATGTTTGGGATGATAAAGTTTCCTTTGCTTGGAATGACATTGAAGTAAACTGCAAGAAAAGACTTTTAAGATTTTTTCTGACAAGGACAAACCCGTGACATTTTCACAAAGCCTTTGGTCTTAACCTTGGAAATCTGTCTGCTTAGGATAAAGGCAGCGAAAATGAGCAGGAAAGCTCTAAAGGTGGCTGCTATTATTAAATGCAAATATATTCATTAAGGAATTGGCCAAACAGGAAGGTATATTCCACTTTTAATGAATTTTTTAAACACACAAATATTCTGCAGGTGTGTGTTCGTAATTTAATTAACCTTTGCAGGAAGAATTGGTTATCAGTACAAACGGGCCTGGGTGATAAAATGCTATCAGACCTAAGTTTTCACCTTTTATTTTATATACATACTATGAAAAATGTTGAAATGCATCCAAAGCGGACTTATTTCCACTTTCATGTTCTTGACCTTCCTATGGTCAGTTAGGGTCCCAACAGGGTCATTTTTAATGGGATTCTTGTTTTGTGCTGTACTGAGAGAAGTATCTCATGTAGTTTTTTTAAAGGTACATTTTCTAAAAACATTAAGACACTGATGAGAAAATATATTTTGCATGCAGTTTATTTCGTGATATACAGTGACATGGTGACAACTATATGACTAATTTAGATGGGGCAGCTGGGTGCCTCAGTCGGTTAAGCATCTGACTCTTGATTTTTGGCTCAGGTCAGGATCTCATGGTTCATGGTATCGAGCCCCACGTCCGGCTCTGTGCTGACAGCTCAGAGCCTGGAGCTGCTTCAGATTCTGTGTCTCCCTCTCTCTCAGTCCTTCCCCTACTTGTACTGTCTCTGCCTCTCAAAAAACGATGAATGTTAAAAAAAAAATTTTTGGAACAGATCCACCTACACGTCTCCTGCCCCCCTCCTTAGCAAAAACAAGAAGTAAAACTGACTTATAAAATTTTTAAGGTTAAAATATTCTAGTGACATTAATAAAATCTATCCGTTATTGTACATATTATAGGATTGTGATCACAATGTTACAAAATGGCTACTTTCTTTAAACCATCAATGTCTGAAAAGTAAAAATTACTGATTTCACTAACAGTTGCTTAGTCTACAAAGCTTACCAAAACAATGTTATTGATCGTTTTTAACTAATTTGCTCACATGTCTACAAAAATGTTCAAGTTCTGACCAAGAGTAAGACATAGATCTACATGACAATGCAAAAGCATTCTTGCTGAAATTGCTTGAAGAAATAATGGTGGAAAAAAAAGGGTGTCTTGACATCTGAGATTAAAGTTCTCTTTATGCTGAAGCCTATCAGTTTGTTTCATTTTTAATACTTCATTTATATGAAGAGTTTGGAAGATATCATTAGTTCACATACTTCTCTTCAAAATATATTCCCAAATGATCACATATGTGTTCCTATATATTTGATGGGACCTTAGTGGAAAGCTTTCTATAAACCAAACACAAAAACATTCTTACAACCTCATGGCTGTTTCTCCTACATAGGCATCCACGATTTTCGTTGATATAAATGGGCATTATTTCCAGGGACAGCTGGAAGGAAAGACGATCTCTTATTCTGCAGTCATTAACCGAATTATAGTCACTCTCTTTCTCTATGGAATTAATGTCCCTTTCTGGAAGAAACACCCAATTTCTCATCTGTTAAGTTCATTGTATAAGGTAGAAATACAAATGGCCTGTAGACGAAAGGACACCCAAATGCCACATCACCTATAATGGTAATAATAATATTGCTTCTCTCAAGTGGTCTCGACAGATAACCTTTTATTATTTTTAAATCTACAAGAATTCTTTGACTTTCAGGCTGCTAATGATGTAGAAGTGACAAGTGAAAAAGTTAAATCAAGATCTCATGACACATGCAAGACTCATATTGGTAAAAGAATTCTTCGAGACCAAAATGGCAGATAAACCAAAGAGCAATTTGAAGTAGAAATAAAATTAATAGCTTTTCATTCCGTATCTATATAACTCATTAGGAAGTATTTGAACAAATGTATTGTGTGTGTGTCTGGTTTTTTTTTTTTTTCTTTTAACGTGATTAAGAATCACACTTGAATCCTATCTGACAGCGTCTGTGTTTCCAAAGTGTTTAAAACATTCTATTTCCCTCTCCTCTCTCTTTGGGAACTCAATTACCTTGGCATTTTTCCTTGAAGTAATGTGTTTCTCAATGTGTCTTCAAGGTCACATCTGCATCTCCTCAGCAAGACTTACTACTGTCAGCTGACCAAGGAGCCCAGTGCACAAGTATGAATATGGAAGGCAAGAAGAAATAAAACCAGCATGGCAAGCAAGAGGTCTGGAGTTCCAGTCCCGGTTGTGAACGTAATTAAATATGCATCATTGTATTTTCTTCACCTGTGCAATGAAATACTTGGTTAGATTTACTCTCTAGTCCCTCTATTTCCAAATACTGAGATTTAGATAGATTCAAGAATGTTCAGAAGTTGCCCTTCAGGATGACAAATCTTCCTGATGGAGAAACAGATTGAAATTGACATGGACATAGGCAGGAGAAAATGGAGGAGAAGGCTTTATAACTGTGCAGGTCAAGATAACCTGGGAAGAGAAGAAAAGAAAATTTTATGGAAGTTAAGGAGGCAGAATAATTGCAACATAGGGACTGATGGAGTGTGAGTCAAAGGAGACAAAAGAAAACCAAATAAACACAACTCCGAGAGTTAGTGTGGGCGACTGAGAAGACAGTAGTTTGAGAAAAGCTGAATAGTTAAAAGGATTTTTAAAAAAATTATTCAGCCTCTCTAGGTTGAAGATGTAGAGGCTGAAATGGTTAGCAGGCAAATGGCATCTCAGAAGAGACATCGGAGAAGGAAGATAGAGTTGGGGTCATCTTCAGGGATAGGACAGGTGGTCGTGGCACTGGATGGGACGGCCAGTGGGAAATTACAGGGTTGAATGCCCCAGAAACAATATAGCTGAGGACTCGGGGAGTTGTACTGATTCAGCAATGAAATAATCATTGGTGACTATTACGAGAAAACAGAACAAAACAAATGGAACTACTTACATGCTCTTCTATGTGTCCTAATTTTTTGAAAAACTGTTACATTTTCATGATGTTTGAGTATTATTTCATTTACTGCAGATGTTTTGTAGGTGTTTAAAATACACACACACATTGGATCTCCTACCCATGTATACGGGTTAATTTCCCCTCACGCTTTCTTACTCTAAGCTTTATGTTTTGGATCTTACTGTGAAATGCGTCAAGATTGCTGACAGCCTGCTCACCAGTGTTGAGGGTATCCAATATCACAAAGTATTGGTCTTTTACCATTTTTGCCTTAACTTTAAACTGGCATCGTAGCAATTTTGTTACACTATTTTGAAGAATGTACCTGATGTGCTTTTTTGGTACTTTAACTTTTCTTAGCCACTTTGGTTGAAGTCAGGGTTTCTCCACACTGGAGCTACTAACATTTTAGATGGTGTAATATTTGGTTTTGGCGGCTGTGCTGTGTGATGTAGAATATTTAGGAGCATTCCTGGGCTCTGCCCAGGAGATGCCAGGATCGCCCCCCCCCTTCGGTTATGACACTCAAAGCTGTCCCCAGACACTGGCAATGTCCCTTGGGGAAGGAGAAAAGAGAACGCGAAATCAGCCTTTAACTCCTCATCCTTTGAAAATGACTGTTTTAGAGATATCACTTGTATTCAGCATCTAATTGGGATTTGCCACCTTTAAAGAAACTGAGTCATTTTTTCTTTCAATAAACTTGTCTCATAATTTTGATATTTGATCTTATTCTGACCTAATTGTGTGTGTGTGTGTGTGTGTGCACTCATGTTCCCTATCTTTTGTGAAATGGAAGGTCTTATTTGGTGTGCATGTGTGTGTGCACCTGCTTATGTGTGATATTTCCTTTTTTTTCTGAGTTACAAGGTTTCTGTTTTCCCTATTTTTAGTGGTTGTAATGATAACTTTGTATCATCTGTTGATACCCTTTCTATTTTAGAACATTAGCTTGATTTTATCTATTGATTCTCCACTCTGAGCCACGAAGAAAATAACACGCTCATATTTCCCCGCACCTTTGACAGCAGGTATATTATTGCTAGTTTTTCTAAGCTTACTCTTCTGCGCATTTCATTAGAATTGGGCAGAGCCAAGATTCTGTGATCCCCATATCTCAGAAATCATAATTACCATGTACCTTTACTTTACCCCTATAATTTAAACCTATATATACATACTTCTTTGTACAGATATTTATATGTATATGCATGCTAGTAACTCTACGTAGAGTGTACATATAAAGAGGTTATAAAGTGTGTGTGTGTGTGTGTGTGTGTGTGTGTGAACATTTGGTCAATAGAGCATTCCATCAATTATTATTTATATTTCAACTCCAGATGACAGTTTTACTAAACAAATGTCACTTGAGTTAATCCCTGAGCATCAAAGTATATATTATGCTAGTAATACATTTTGCATTTCATGAATGAATAAGAAAAAAAGGGACACGTCCCAGGTAAGGTATTTTAGGCAAATTCCAATAGAAAAATGTATTACAGGATGATGGGGAGTTAGACTATACCTGAGGTATAGTATTTCCTGTGAAGAACCTGTTCTACTTATCGGTCTGAATTCTTTCAATACACGGAAAAAGACTAACCATGGAAGAAGGCAGAGATGATAGCTGTCAGCACATGTATGGCCCTATGGGTTGTTACACTATCGAAATGCTTCTCTTCAGATTGGTACCGATTTGTCGCCCTGAGCCCATGAGCCCTGACCCCTCTTGACTGCCCCAGTGCCTCCCCAAGGACCCTGCCAGTCCCACCACATCAAACGATTAAAGAATTAATGCCTGTCAGGGAGTACAGGCAAACCTCAGGGACCCTAGTCTACTGCCATCACTTTCTGTTCTGTTGGTGGTGCCTGTGCTAATTATAAAATTTAAAATTATCCCTGGAAGTGACAATGGCTCAGAGTCCCACTTCCTATTAGACAATGAGTCTCTGTGTGTGTCCATATCTATATATAGATCTATATCTCCCTGAAATGGGCATGCTTCAGATCAACTTCCCATTCGACAAAAGATATACATGCACATACACACATGTAATAATGGAGTATAAAGAATCTTTTATAAGAAAAGTTATGATCTGCCCCACTTAGCATGTAGCATACAGACGATATTTGATGCTTTTACTTGAAAAAACAATGTAATCTTCAAGAGTGAATCCGTGAAGTCTCCGGACACATCGTCCTTAGATCTGGCATTGTCATAGATCACTCCTTCAAATTTGTCCAAGGGTACAGCTTGCTCAGAACAAACATGTGACAAGAAGCTCATAGGATAAGCTGACACAGAGAACTCAGAGAATTAGATCGGAGGACATGAATATTATATCAGTGAAAAGAAATTACAGGAGAAATTTCCAAATGCTTCCATTATGGCTTTCTTATTTAAGGAGCAAGTGCCTTCAAGACACTGTTAACAGATTAAGAACTTGGGTTCTGGAATTACTTAAGGAAGCTGATGACCTGCAAAGCCCTGGCAGAGATAAGCATTAAATACAGGCACTTAGGGGGAAAATGTACATCTTAATATGCCTGAAAATGTAAACAGAGGAGGTAAGGAAATCATTACTTTGGTTTATCTTGAAAACAGTGCAATTCAAGAAAGCACCATTGTGATTGATCCTTTTTCCAATGTGCTCTTTACATTTTCTGTTATTTTATATCAAAGAAAACAACATCTATCCTATCTAATCTTTTATTCCAAGTTTGGAAGACGAGTCTGGGGAAATCTTAAATTTATAAACAATACACTTTTAATTATCTGCAAATTTCACTTTATTAGAGGCAATTCATGACTAAGATAAATTGAAATACCATTGTGATCCACTAATCTGATGATTTTTAAGCTTAATTTCTTTTGCTCTTTAATATTCCCTATGATACCCTGCCGTGGACACCTTTCAAGTTTTGTGAACTATTTTACATATTTTTGCATCATAAATGAGACAAGAAAAACAGTATTATCCCAAGCTTAAAAAGAGATAAACAAAAGATAATACAAAGTACAGGCTCCATTTCTAATTAGTAAGGAAACGACACCTGATGTTACTTAATGTTAAAAATCAGAACCACTCAGAAGAGATGATAAAATTGTTCATTAGTTTCGGGTACTAAAAATTTCATGGTGACTTTAACATCATTTCAGCCATTTAGTCAGCTACTTGACAGAAATCAATCATCAGTTCCCAGCTTATGGCAAACACGGGAATTTCTGTAAATAAAACCAGACAAGGCTATTCCCGGTGAATGTCTTTATTGCTCTAAGTTAAGGGCAGGGTTTGGTAAAGAGAAAGATCTTTAGAAGAGCCACATTAAGGTGAAGGCGGGTGACATATATACCGAAAAATAGAACAACTATGACTTTTTGCATAAAATAGGCGTTTTGCATTATTTAGATATTGCGATATCCCATTAACAGGAAACACGGGGCGGCAAGGCGGCAAGGCAGCAAGGAAGCAAATGAGAGTTTACAGAGAAACACGTTCCTCTTCGGAGTTAAATAAATCAATTGGCTGCCCAGAGTAAACACAGCTCAGGTCCTTGGGGATGGCTCTTTTCCTGGATATCTACACAAGTCCCCACACCTTTCAATTTTAACGTTATGTTGTCAGTTCTTATGGTAGATTTCCTACTCTGAAGTTTCTAGAAGAAGAGGGGGATGTAGGGCAGCATTCCTTTCTCTACCACAAGGCACTGCTCTCTTCATAACTCAGGATTTCACTGTCCCTGGAGGGAAAAATGCGTACCTCATATGAGTGAATGGAATCCTGACCCAGCTTCGGATTGATATATACGTCATCACGCTTGATGAGTAGGATTCAAAATCTAGTATTGCTTATGGGAAGGCAATTAGGAAGATAGTTTTTAAGTGACCTTACTCTGTCAAGATTTCTAGGTCTCCCTAAGAGCGCGTGGAAACTTGCCATCACGTAAATGTGGTAGTAGCAACTGTGGAAAAAGTAAATGCCATAGAAAGGGATTATTTTAAAACCTACCTCACCTGTTGATTTACTAGGAGAGACAGACACATGGTGAGATGGAAGATAAAGGAAGGTCACCGGCTGCTTTACACGCAAGGACTTAAAAATTAGAGTTGTCAACAACACAGTTCTTATTCATTATAATCATTTAGGAAATCTCTGAGAGGCGGATGGAACATTTGAGCCCATGAAAGATGAATTTTTGTCATGTTGGCCCTAGAGGGGAGCTGAGTCAGAGAAATAAAGTGATTCTAAATGATAGTTTTTCCACCCCATCCTTGAGAAGAGTGCAAATTATTGCCTAGAATTTTCTTCTATTGCATTATATACCAGGGTATGTGTGTCCTTGAAACCCACTTTGTTGCTTCCCCAGAATAAACTGCCAAAGGGGTCGGGGGTGATTTCTTGTTCGTGTGTGACTGTATTTGTCAAATAGTTCATTTCCAAGTCTTCTTTACATCCCCGATTCCTCACAAGGCAACCATCCTTCTGTCGTCTATCGTGACTAATTACTTCCAGATTCTTGACAATGAATCTCACCAGGCCTCTCTTTTTTCATCTGTAAGCTGGGGATGATAATGTACACTTATGTATACATTGGAGTCAAAAGAAATAAACAGATGAAAATACCCATTTCAAACACACACATATGCCATTTTAAAAAGGACAACACAGACTGTGTAAAAACAAGCAAAACAGGAGGGCACACATGATGAGAGCATCACGGGGGATCCAATGTCCTGCTACCTCACTCCTTATTCTCTATTTCCTGATATTTCCTGTATAAGCTTTGAAATCTTGACTTCACATAGCAATTTCGAACTGGGGGAAAAAAGAATAGCCTTCAATAATACATGAGACACCTAAGTGAAATATAATGTAGATTCAAGAAACTGCAGAGAAGTCCAGGTAAACTTTAAAGTACATGACTCCTGTAAAGTACAACTTTTGTAGCGGTACGGGCCCTTTAACCCAAAATAGTCTCCAGAGTTCATCTTCATTGTTTCTCTCATTTCCTTTTGCTCTAATTAATCAAAATCCTTCCTAGAATGTTCATTTCTGGCCAGTATGTCTTCCTGAATATGAATAAGACATAAAATGCCATTTGATGTTTGAAATTATGGGCATAATCTCAATGACGGAAATAGATGACTGGCACGGGGAAGGGAATGCCTGATTAAATATATTCATGAAGATGTCAAAGGCTTATAAAGCCAACATCTGGGAAGGAGAAAGCTGTTGGACCACCAGATCTTCTCTGGCGAAGTGTGTTCCTCAAAAGCATCACCAACATGGACAACAAGGGGTGGTCGCTGAAAGGTACGTGCAACAACTCGCTGAGCTGCTGGATTATCAAGACTCTTGGGAGGGGGCACCAGTTCGAAATATGAGCTAATATTCTCTCAGCAAGAGGTTTCGGGTTTATAGAGTTTAGAAGGGCTGGCTAGCCAGTCATTGCTCTAGAAAGCAACCGTACCAGGGGCAATGGAACAGAACGCTCTCAAATGGAAATCCTCCTTCTTCTGGAGACAGAGAGCTAACGTCTGGAGAGGTGTTTGGTCGTCTTAATTCAGAATGGGGGTGCTACTGGTATCTAGTAGATAAAACTCAGAGATGCTGTGATATGGATGTACCACAAAGCACAAGACAACCCCCAGAACAAGGAACTATCCAGCTCAAAATGCCAATAATGCCAATGTTGAGAAACTGTGGCTTGGAACAAGACCATAAATGTCTATGGGTCCAGTTTATCACAACTCCAGAAGGTAGCAACCAGCAGTTTTTGGTTCTCAGGCCTCTCATGTGGTTTGGCCAATGCAAGTCAGCCTGGTGCAAGTTTCAACTCTGAAACCATAATACAGACAATGATAGTAGAATTTTGTCTTATGATACTTTGTCAACTGGGTTTCAGCCAAATGACATTTCAAAAAGAAAAACAGCCTGGCAATAATTAACCCTCTCTACTTTCTTGGTTGACAGTTGCAAGAAAAAGAAAATTAGGAACAACCATAAAATTCATTTTATGAAACGAAGAACAAAAACATTTATCTATTTTATCTCCTCTTGGACTGTGAGAACCCTTCAGATGATAAACGCACAGATAAATGTAGTCAGAGTTAAATAATATCTATGAAGTTATGAATTTCTGAGAACTGGTATTCCAATTTCTCTATCTGCAGAGCACTTTTTATTTACACCTGTAGATAAAAATATCCATTCAGCTAAATTGCAGGACTATAACGCGCCTAAAATAAACTTTTTGGAAATAGCACGTTTTTGAAAAATTAAACGTCTGTTAGATGACTCATTTCACAACACTTACTATCTTACTTTGCAGCTAAAAGGTGGTGAGTTACATTCTCTATTAATGAACGATTTTAGCATGCATTAAAGTCAAAATACTGTTCTTTCCAAGTCATGGAAAGACCCTTGCAAGCCCTGAGCTGCCACGGCCTCTGCTCTGGCCACTGTGGCAGGGATGAAGCCTGAGAGCCCGCAGGTGTGTGCGATGCCATGTGGCAAAGTCAGAGCGATCATGCCGGCATCCAGCCCCCTCCACCTGCGAATAATAGGACTTGAGGAAAATCACTTAACCTCTCCAAGCCTTCTGCTTCATCAACGTAATTTGATGATAATAATGAAGGTCGGAAGCTCTTACAAGGTTACTGGGAAACACACATTTAAAACAAAAATTCAAAGCTTTTGGCAAAGTGTCAAGCAACTGCACAGGGGTTATTAAGGTGAGTTAGCAGATCGAGGCCACAGTATCGCTTTAATGTTAGACTCTCTTCATACTCGATATTAGCCGTTGTCCATCATGCTTATTCTTATCAGTCACGAAGGCAAAACAAATGGATCTACTGTCCTGTGTTTGCCATTTCAGGGTTTAAGATGCAAGTATTAGTCAACACAGAGTTAAAAAAAAAAAAAATGACAAACTCCCAGAGAGCCCGGAGGCAAAAAATCTACAGAAAGTCCCAAGACGTTAACCTAACTTTTAAGAATGACTTAAACACCCTGGCTCAGAGTTCACCTAAGCTCCAAATGTTTGCAGAGTCCCCAACCACTACCGGGAGCAAGAGAAAAATGCAGGGAGTAACCCACTTCTCACACTATGTTTTGTGTGCAAATATAATCATGTATCTCGAGTCGCACAGTGGCGCACAGATCATCTCAGTGCGGTGCATGCTTCTGTCTATGCAGGGTCCCTCCTGCTGCTGCTGCTGCCAGACCTGCTTCTGTGCAAGAGCGTGGCCTCCCTGCCCATCTGTCCCAGCGGGGCGGCCAACTGCCAGGTGTCCCTGCGAGACCTGTTCGACCGCGCCGTCATCCTGTCTCACTACATCCATAACCTCTCCTCGGAAATGTTCAACGAGTTTGTAAGTACTGCGCTTCCTACCTCTTCCCGAAGGACCCTTCCCGGGAACACCGGGGCTGTCGCGCACTTGACAGGAGAAAGCTGCAGGAGCCTGCCTTTTAGATTAAAAAATCACACGCCTTTTAGATTTAAAAAAAAAAAAAAAAAAAAAAAAGGCCATTGGTTAACAAAATGTGGAACAAGAAGAGAGGACAAGTTTCATGAAACCTCAAGGATTCTTAGACTATAGTAACTCTTTAAAGATTTCCTTTAGGGGTGCCTGGTGGCTCAGTCGGTTAAGTGTTCGACTCTTGATTTTGGCTCAGGTCAGGATCTAATGGTTCATGGGATTGAGCCCCACGTCAGGCTCTATGCTGACAGTGAGGCAGTGAGGCACCTGCTTGGGATTCATTCTTTCCTCCCTCTCTCTCTTCCTCTCTCTCTTTCTCTCTCAACAGAAACATTTAAAAATAAATTTAAAAAGTGTCCTTAAATTCATTTTCTTGAGAAAAATTTCCCCCAAAAAATTTTGGCACAGCTGAATTCACAGGCTTAGGCTCCCGTAACAAAATTCCACAGGCTGAGCGGCGTAAACAACAGAAATGTATTCTCTGACAGGTCTGGAGGCTGGAAGTCTGAGATCAGGGTGCCAGCACAGTCAAGTCTGATGAGAGCACACACACCTTTCCATCTTGCCTGTTCGCTGTCCTCACAGAGGCAGAGGGTGCAGGTGGAGGATTCTGTGGTGTCTCTTCTTGATCCCTACTGGATCAGGGCTCCACTGTTACAACTTCATTTAAGCTTCCTTACCTCCATAAAGGCCCTATCTTCAAATATAGTACATTGGGGGGTCAGGACTTCAAATGAATTTTGGGGGAACACTACCAATCCCTTCATAACAACACCTGGCATAAAGCCCTTTCAGGTGGAGGTCGGGAAAATGAAAGCACGCTGATTTCTTGTCCCTGAGTGTGGGGTACACGTCTCCATAGGCATTCTTCACCAAACACACTAGATATCTAATAAATGACAATCTCACTGCCCGGAATGGAGTTAACTGAACAAAGTTAAACTAAGTTGAATCCATGTCAGGAAAACAAACAATGATCGCTCTTCTGAAACCCAAAAATGACATAAAGTTTTGTTCTAATATGTCCGGTGTATAGGTTTAGAACTAGAATAGAAAGGTTGGTTTTGGGTTGGAAACAATTATTCTCTTTCTGGGTATGGTGCTTTGAAAGGTGTATCTTAATGCTTTTAGGTCAATCAAGGAGCAGACAGTGTATCTGTGTGACGGTAAATCAAAGGGTAGCCATAAAGAATGAGGCTCAATGTTTGTAATAAACATATATTCACATAGTTCTCTTCACTCACTGGTTTTTCTTTCCTCCTCCACTTTTGACTGGCCATCTTTTGTCTTTCACATCTTCCCAATTATCCACTTAATTTTCACAACTTTTCGTAGAGGTTACTTTTATGTCAATGTCTTAGCTAGGTGTGGGTGCATGTGTGTGTTTTTTATTCTGAGTCCACTGATTAATATTTACTAAAACTTTTATACCCTTTTTTGACTTACCATTTTGTCACAATCAACAAAATGGTATTATGCATCTATGATGAACACAGTAAGGTGTAGTTGTGTGGATTCAAATACAGTAAAACCTTGGTTTGAGAGCGTAATTTGTTCCAGAGACATGCCTGTATTCCAAAGCACTGGTATATCAAAGCGAATTTCAAGAACCATTGGCTTAGTTGCAATCATGTGACATTTGGCATCCTGTACTACTCATATTGCAAGACATCACTCATTTGTCAAGTTAAAATTTATTAGAAATGTTTGCTCGTCTTGCGGAACACTTGCAGAACCAGTTACTCGCAATCCAAAGTTTTACTGTATCAGTCAAAGAAAAGTTATAATTTTATAATGCCTATTGGGAGGGCATATCGGGGGGGCTTGGACCCCCAGTAAATAAGATACTAAATGGCAAAATATAGGTATCTATGCACTAGGACATTGGTTCAAATACTAAAGAAAAAGGATACTTATCAAAATATTTAACGTTTCATATTTTTGGTATTTTTTAGTGGTTGCTTTCCAAATAGTAATTTGTGTAAAGGGTAAATTAAACAAGTAAATCACAAAGAAGGAAAGAAGTTGGGATTGAGAAGAGTTGCATTTAAAAAAAAAATGCATGTACAAAATAAACAGAACAGAGAAAAGGTGACTTTCTCAATTCTTTGATTTCAGTTTTTTTTTCATAGTTCTCATTTACACAACAAGATTATACATCAAGTGTGTTAATATTCTGGTAATGGGCTCATTTAACCGATGCTCAAACAACTATAACTAATTAAATGTGCTTGCTCTCTTTCAGGATAAAAGGTATGCCCAGGGCCGGGGGTTCATTACCAAGGCCATCAACAGCTGTCACACTTCCTCCCTCTCTACCCCTGAAGACAAGGAGCAAGCCCAACAGATCCATGTGAGTCTCTTATCCGGGTTCCTCCCCAATACCACCGAGGCAGTGCCCTGATGCTACAGATTCTCAGAAGTCTGCAGTAGGTAATGCTAACTGCACATGCAGACAAATACGGAGAAGTAATCAAAGAGAAATGACAGTATGTAGTTGATGAGTCATCAGCTAAACCCAAATGCTGACTCAAGATTGGAGCAGCGGGGAGCCTGGGTGGCTCTGTCGGTGAAGCATCTGACTATGATTTTGGCTCAGGTCAAAATCTCAGGGTTCATGAGTTCAAGCCCGACAAGCAAGCTCAGCATTAGGCTCCATGCTGACAGCATGGAGTCTGCATGGGATTCTCTCTCTCTCTCTCTCTCTCTCTCTCTCTCTCTCTCTCTCTCTGCCCCTTCCCTGCTCGAGCTCTCCCTCCCTCCCTCCCTCTCTCTCTCTCTCTCTCTCTCTCGCAAATAAACTTAAAAAAAAAAAGATTGTGGCAGCAAAATTTAAAAAATCCATTAAGTTGTTCATGCAAACAACATTATTTTAGCCAATGCCTTAGACCCAGGGTTGCATGTATTGTATGAAAGCCTGAACTAAATTGGGCTTTTGCGTATAAAATACAAGGTTTGCAAAATTCACGGATATGGAAGAAAGGCAAGTACAACTGTATGCTTTACATGATACCCTTGGCTCTTACACTGGCAGCATTTAACATTACTGAGCACTGTGGCTGGTGAGCCATCTCCTCCCGACTTTCAAGGCTCTCCTTCGGGTTCCACTTCTAGTTCTCCGACACCTACCTCTCTCTCCATTCTCCCCGACTCCTCTGTCCTGTAAAATATTTTGTTTCTCACGGCTGTGACAATCGCTTCTGTTCTGATGACAACAACGTCTACAAGCCCCTATCATGTGTCCCAATTCTCTGACCATTATCAAGTCTCCTGTCTCATGCCCTGCCACAGTCACAGTCTTAATGGGACTTAAAATAAGCATCTATCTTCACATACGTGCCCGATAAATACAATCTGTTTCTCTTCACAACTTTGTTAACGGGACCAGCATTCTTTCTGTCCACTGAGCTCAGTAATAGTGATGATGACAATGATGAAATGAAGGATGAGGAGCCTGGGTGGCTCAGTCAGTTAAGCGTCTGACTCTTGATTTTGGCTCAGGTCACGATCTTGCAGTCATGAGATCGAGTCCCTCCCTGAGAAAGCCCTGCTGTCAGTGAGGAGCCTGCTTGGAATCCTCTCTCTCCCTCTCTCTCTCTGCCCTTCCCCCATTTGTGCCCTATTAATAAACTTCCAAAAAGAACTTTAAAATGAAGGAGAAGGGTGAAGGAGGAGGAAGAGGGGTTCAGATGTATTGAGGGCCACTCCATGGTCAGCCACTTCCCAAAGCAATTTACATGCACCGTATTTAATCCTCACCAAAAAAATCCTAGAACACAAGGCACTGTTGTTCCACTTGCCGAGATAAGGAAACCGAGGCTTGGAGAGGTTGCGGAATTTGTACTAGTGACAGGAGTGGTTAAGTCGTGAGTCCGGGCTTCATCCGATTCTAAGCCCTCACTCCCTACTCATGATGCTACAATGGCCTTAGCAAAACTAGATGGCCATTCACTGTGCCGAGGACGTGTTCCCACTGCAATGTCATTTTGATTCTTCTCTACTCTTCACTTCCTTTACACTAGATTAGTTCATGAACCTCAGGAAAGCAAGCATTTTATATCAGAGATGACCCTCTCCTGAGAGTTTCATGTGGGATCCTGAGAGAGCAACCGTCCCTTGTGAATTCCACTGTAGACTAAAGCTAACACGACGCCATTTTATTCACCTAAACAGGTCAACAGAAGAGACCATTGTGTTAGCATCAGAAGGGCAGGGGTCGGTATAGATTGAGGACAGCTTATTTATGAATGCCCTGTCTTCTTTGCTGTCTCTTTGTTCTAATATCATGAAGTAAAAATTACAAATCACAAATGAATACATTTGAAGAATGATTTGTGTCATTAATATGAATGAGTCCTTGGATGAAAAGGATTTGGGCCCCTTGTCATTGGCACTGGTGGAATCTGTCTTTCCCAAATCAGGCACTAGAGCACATACTGAGGTCCAACAAAACTCTTTTTGGACAGCAAAGCTGTCAAATATAAAAGAACTCACTGAGTGAGCGAATGGTAGAATTTCCGAGAGAAAACAAAATCCTTCACGCTAAAAACTAGAAATCTCATTCGATGAAGGAGTTATTCAAACAAGCCAGATTGTTTTTTTTTTTTAATTTTAACAAAGTTTAAGCCAATAGCTTCAACTTTTTATTTTTACAACTTTAATCACCTAACAAAAACTTTTACGTACACATAGGAAGAACAAAGAGACGATTTGGGTCAGCCTCTGGGAGCAAAAATCACAAGTTAACTAAACCCTCTGTGTTAGGATTTATTTCATGTGATTGTTTTATATGGTCGCTTAGCACGAAGACCTTCTGAACCTGATACTCAGAGTGTTGCGCTCCTGGAATGACCCCCTGTACCACCTAGTCACAGAAGTGCGAGGATTGCAAGAAGCCCCCGACACTATTCTGTCCAGAGCCATTGAGATCGAGGAACAGAACAGAAGACTTCTAGAGGGTATGGAGAAGATAGTTGGCCAGGTGAGCAGCCTCCTGGCACTTCTGTTTTTCTCATTAATGAAAGAGGACGCATCTTCTTTCTTAGACTTCTATTAAAGCAAGGTTCTAGTAATTCATACTGGCAGATTCCATTGTTAGTGAATCTTAGGATGCTACTGTGATATCTGACAGGTGCAGCCTTCCCTCCACAACACACAAATCCACCGAAGTCCTGCCTCTTCCTGGGAGCCAGGGTTTACAATTTTTTCAAGGAAAAGAAAACTACTGAGAACAGAATCTGCAAGATAAATGTTTTCCTCAAAGTGTCCCAGGACACCTACTACGGAAATTCTGCTTGTGCTCCTTCTCTTTTCTCCCCACACCAAAGGAGGACAGTGGGAAGGGAGAAAAGAGAAAATCAAAATCAGATTAGATGGTGTTTTGTACCACTACCCCAGCCTTACCCCGCTGGACATATTTGTCAGGGACTGGAGATTGAAAAGACGGGGTCAGGGCATCAATGCTGCCTCACAGGCACTAGATTTCAGTGGGTCACAGAAGACCGGAGTGTATCTTTTCTGGAATTTTATTTTGTAATTTGCAGAAGGTTGTCTCTTCCTAAATTTGGGGGTGGGGTGGAGGAGGGGGCTTCAAAATCAGAGCCCATTTGGGGCTCCAAAATTAAAACTCTCATCATTGCCTTTAACCTCCCCAAATAATGTCAAATTTCGATTGAGTTAGTATTTGCAATATAGATCTTCAATCAGATGGGATACTTTCAGCACAAGTGAGTTAACATCCGGACAGCTTTATGAAGTTCTCAGAAATAATGTGTCATCTAAAGAAAAAGACAGGACTTTAAGAATAACAGGGGAGATTTTCTACTTCCCTTATTTTGTACAAAATACACATCATACACATGTCCTTTTTGTCAGTTTCATGGGGGAAGAATATAGCACATTTCCACCTTAAGACATGAAATAAACACTTAGGTTTTCAAAGTATTTTCTTCATTATGGCCAGCTTACTTTCCGAAGCTACTAAGTTGTTCTAGAAGATTTTATTTGGTCCCTTATTTTAAGGCCTTATTTATTCTTATTCATATCATGGTGCCCTGCACAGTGAATTTCGTCTTAGAGCCCAAGCACCAGAAAATAAACACAGAGCAGGGCAATCCAAATACATAACACTACACACACACTTTGAATTCCAGGAGGAAATCCCAGGTTTAAAAAAATAGACTTACCCTGCAGGTGACAGTTCAGCAGGTCAGGGTCTACGGTCATCCTGCCTTTGTACCCAGCAGCTCTCAAAGCTGCTGACATGCCTGGTGGCCAAGCTGGCTACTCGGTCTCTGGGTCCTCAGGGGATTCCCAGCTTGCAGAGGCTCCGGGAGCAGAGATCATGGTGCCCCACCCTCCCATCCCCCCATGTCCCTTTGTTACCACTGTCGGGCTTCCCCAGCCCCTCACTCAGCCCTCCCCACGGAGGGCTTGCTGCTGGCACCCTCACTCTTTCTCACAGGCACCTTTCACAGCATCTCCCACCCCAGAGATCTCAAAAGAAAGCAGCTATTGCTTATGGACATTTGGGGGTTATCGGTCCTGGGTGGCTTGTGAATGTCTCCTGACTACTTCAGCAGATCTTCTTAGGGACAGTCATCACTAGATGCCCTGCACCTAAGCATCGGGTGTGGTCCCTATCATTTCTGAGGCCTGTCATACATACACTACATGGAGAAGACAATCAGCGTGAAGCAGGAAATAGAGACACGGAATTATGGTGACGTATCAGAAGAAATATGGAACAAAGAACACATGAGAGACAAGACTCAGGACATGAAAGATATCCTTAAGGAAGAGAACTGAAGCCACCCCCTCCACTGTCCCTTGGTCGCACTCATACATATGTTTGGTGCAACTACACTGCAACTCAATCTCTCCCAATATACACCAGCTTTGTGGTTCTCTATCTCTTTACTCCTGGGGAGACCTACTTCATCTGTGATCACGTCCATGTTAGAAAACCTACATGTGAATTCTGCTTCTACTTTTCAGACTATTGATAGATTTCTGATACACTGGCTCAATAACCTCCGCCTCTCTCTAGAGAGTTTTACGTTCATGCCTCGTCCCCAAATCTTCATGTGACAACGGGAAGGAACAAAGGCAAGCAAATACTAATAATAACTAAGTCGCTATCTTTTTGGTGCTTAGGTTCATCCCGGAGTCAGAGAAAACGAAGTCTACTCTGTCTGGTCCGGACTCCCATCCCTACAGGTGGCTGATGAAGACACTCGCCTTTTTGCTTTTTATAACCTGCTCCACTGCCTACGCAGGGACTCACATAAGATTGACAATTATCTCAAACTCCTGAAGTGCCGAATCGTCTATGACAGCAACTGCTAAGCCCATATCCGGTCCAGTGATTTCTGGGATGGTTCCGAATGATCCGTCCCACGGCAAGCTCCTCTTAGCTTTATAGCTTTTTAATGCACGCACGGGTGTAATGGGTTTCCTCTTAAAAAATAAAAACGGACTCCTCCGAGATGTCAAAATCAAAAAAGGCAATGTGTCAAAGTCTCTCATTTTCATTAAATAGAGAACCAAAAGAAGATCCATCACTGCCATTGAGAAGTTCCTATTAAAATCTGTCACAAACCGCAGCAGCTAGCATTGCAAATAAGACCATTAGCAGCTTCCTTTAGATTCACGGTAAATTATTACAGGTCAAATGATCAGAATCAAAGAATTGGATAATTATGCATCCTGCTGGCCCTGCTGCCAAGAAGAGTGAACTCTCAGGATTCTTTATGAAAGTCGGCCACACACCACGTTCGAACAGACAAAGCACACACTGTGAAGCTCATATGTGCCCTCACAGCATGAGGTTTCCTGAGCCGTCAAAAACGTGGCGGCTACTGTATTAGTCGATTTGAGCTGCTGTAACAAAACACCACAGACTTATCATCAGCAGAAATTCATTTCCACATCATGGGCAGGGGAGGGCCCTTTCCCAGGTCGCAGACTTCTTCCTGTGTCCCCATGTGGTGGAAGGAGCCAGGGAGCTCTGTGGGGTCTCTTTTTATAAGAGCACTAGTCCCATAGGAGGACTCCACCCCCTCGACTTACTGCTACCCAAAGGCCCCACTTACTGCTACCATTCGTTACCTGCTGGGGTGTAGGGTTTCAACAACAGAAATTTGGAGGAATACAAACATTCAGACCAGGGCAGAATCACACATGAAACGGCGTTATCCTTCTCCGCTGGCTGTTCTCAACTATGCACCACTCAACTCCTGGTGGCATCACTGTGGATGCCTCCTATAGGTTCTAGTTACTCCCGGTCTCAAAACTCCATTCCAGTCCACTTTCAACTCCATTTCATATTCAACTTGTTTAATGTTTTCCTCCACCCTTTCGTGGCTCATGGGACCTACCAGGGGGAAGCAGATGTGGTCAATTTCTGCAAGGTGTCTTCCCCCTGCCACTATTGGATCTCCATCTCTCCTGGTTATGTTGGAACGGGATAGAGGTGAGAGATGGACAAGTTCTGACATCACTGACTTTCATGGTGCCGCTGTAGCCTTCTCATTGCCAACAAGGGCTATCCTTGAATTCCCTCGAGTGGCAAGCGTCTCCCTTGTGGGGCTCCCTGTGATTTTCTAGGACATTCGCAAGTGGGAGCACTCCCACTGTCTAGTTTCTTTACCAGGGGAAATACTCTGGCTCGATTCTTTATCTGCCCCCACAGCTGTGCCACCTGCTGTATCCTCCCAGCCTCTACTGCCGCCACGCCCTCACCCCGGCAGCACCCTACTGGGGAAAACTGGCTCGGGGTCGTCTGTCTCCTAGGGAACCCACAGCGAACTCATGCAGCATAACCACTGGAAACAATTAAGAGGCCATAGTACTGGTTTGCTTTGTATCCCATCCTGGGGTCTCCTGACAATCCTTGTCTCTTCCCATTCACAAAAGACACAGAGTGGATCAGAAGGTTAGATTCATAAATGCACATGAATCTGAGATGTGGCTTTCCCTTCCTTTTAGAACCAGTGAGTAAGTATCTCTGTCAGTAACTGTCTTAGAGAGTTGGCCTGGCAAATACTCCCTGCAAATACCTCCCCACTGAATCCTAACACCCTCTTCCTCCTCCACTTGGTCTCCTGCTGGAGAAAGGTGACTAGATTAGGGGAGCTCAGCTTGTCCAACTGCCGCTAAACAACCCGGGATTAGGGCCGATCCCTTCTGGCCGTCCGAGGAAGGCAGTGGGATTGCCAGACTGTTTCTGAGGCAGCGTTAGGGCTTTGGCAGGAATTCCTCGACAGCAGACAATAAGAAATACTGCATCCAACATCCGGACAGAAAGGAAATAAAAAGCCAGAGCAGGAAGAGGACGGAGAGGGAAAAGGAGGAGGGGGAAAAAAAAAGAAGGGGAAATGTGAGTAAAAGACTTCTGAGTTGTAAAGGCTGGGATGCTATTAGAATAGTGTATTTGGTAAAGACCTCAATGTATTGTCTTTATTTTGTATCGTAAGAACAAACTTTATCTCATATTTCCCTCATAATGCTCCTTTCCCCTTCTCTCTTCCTTTTCTGAGATTTTCCTTTGTATTCAAATATTCTTTGCCCTTACTGATTAACTTGCAATGGCTCTAGAGGTGAGCGGAACTTTGCACATCTTCAGACCAGAACTCAAGGCACCCCCTCCACCCCCCACCACGCAAAGAAGCGTTTCCCACGTGTGCAGGAACAGTGCCCAACAAAACCAAACTCTTCCATCATGGCCAGCATTATTGTGTCTCAGTCCTGCTTCTGACTCTAGCTGTGATGCCCCAAACCTTTCAGAACACAACAGAATACTCTGCCCCAAACTAATCTTGAACCTCCCTTTTCTCCAGCATGCATGCAAAATGTCAGCTTTCTTTTTTTAAAAGCCAGGAGGGTATGAGAAAAAAACCTGTACGCACTTCCTTTCTCAGACATTTATTGCTGGAAACACCTAACTCTATTGTGTTACCCACTTAACTTCCTTTTTTTGATTTCTAAATATTTCCAACAGAGAAGATGGTATTTATAAGGGGTGAGGTTTGGCAATAAATGGACACTGCCATTGTATGAAACATAAGTTCACCACTAGCCCACAGTCATCCTCATGTATTCTTCTCTTACAAAGTTTATTCCAAGCACAAATTCAGGACTGGAGATAAATGACGGAGGTGGTGATATGAAAAGGTTTCTCGCAGCTTGACCATGACATACACACTGAATACTGTATTTTTCAGACAAGATTGAGCAGAGCCACGGGTGATCTGTCGAGTCAGCAAGGGGCAGGCGCGGAAAGGGGATATTTGGGAAGAATATAACAATCACTCCCCTGCCAACCAGAGTGAGTCTACTTTTTTCTTCTTTTACAGATTCCCATGTAAGATTACAGTTGAAGAAACGGGCCCTGCTCGAGGAAGACCAGCGGCCGTGGTTACAAAAGAGAAACAAACAAACAAAAATCCTTGAAATTCACTGATCTCCTCGGTTGGTCAGTCACTGATCTCATAGGTTAGTCAATCACGGGCGTGAGAAGAACTCAGAGAGGTCTGAAAAACCTCTGTCCCCTAAAAGTTTCCTCTCAGGTTGTGGAGAAAGAGAGGCTGACACAAACACGTAAAATACTATGCCAAATGGTAGAAAAGAGTCAGCATAGCAGGTGATGCTAACCGAAGTACTACAGTGAATTACAAGATGGTGAGGAGACGTCTGGACGTGAGAACAAGGGAGTTTCTTGGACTGATGGTGTCACCATGGGAGTTCTGAAGGGTGGATGGGATATTGATAGACACAGAAATAGGAAGACGGCATATCTGTCGATTCATTTAAATCATTTTGTGACCTACGTATCCCCTACATCCTGAGCCGATACTACAAAAGGAACTGAGCTGTGAATATGTAAAGCATTATAAGACAGCAGTACATAATCAAATTTGACCAAAATACCAGAAATGCTCACTTTTTTAACAGACACGTAATAGCTCTCATTAGTATGCTCTCCTAATACGCTCTACACATCACTGAAGGGTAATGATGAAAACCACGCCGGGATTGCTTATGCATTGCGGGGGATCGTATGTGTCAATTTGGAGAGGTTGTGCTTACTCTACAAGGCAACAGGAAACCAGGAGATGTTAGTGCAGGAGAGCAGTATGTCCAGAATTGGAAAATAGAGACACGAAGCTGGTTTGGAGAGTTGTGGGAGCGTGCGGCTGGCAGAGAAAACAAAACGGTCCAGAAACAAGTGGGAAGAGTATTATGACATTCTAAAAGAAAACCAAGGAAGGCTCCGTCAAGGCAAGGGAAGCAAAGCACGTGAGAGGTGTGGGCAGAGCATCAGGGCTTGACGGCCTCAAAGAAGTGAGACAGACGTGAAGAGTCAAAAAGGCATCCACGCATATGAGACCTGGATGAGTAAAGAGAAGACAAGAAAGTCAGAGAGAAGAGAGGAGATCAATGGAGGTTTTGTCTGACTGCCCTGAACTCAGTTTCCCTGCATTTCATCAACTTTGTGCCAGAACCCATCAAAAATGTTCGGTTACTTTAGAAAATCACAGAAATGAGTGCATACAAGAGCCTCGGCTTAGATTTTATCAAATACCAGAACCGACGCATTTATATTAGTCGGTTAGGACAAGTGCTAAGTCACCGGTCTCTTGCAACACTCACATTAAGACAAATGTTGTAAAGCACGGTGGATGAGGAGGAATAAACTGAAAACAACTCCCGTCTTCACAGAGCCAGCCCTGCACAAAACTGGAACAAATTCACGCCTCCCTCCCCAAAACGCATCCATCCTCTCCAGGAGTTTCTCACTCTCTCTTGAATCCACCCCTGTTTCCGGTCCCTTCGTTGTCTTACTCCCACCAGATGGTCAGTTAGTCACAAATCGAATACATAAACACTGTCCACTCCTAAGATAATATTCATATTTAAAGCCTCTTGAAACTGAAAAGCCTCTAATCCCCTGAAAATATAACTCTAATAGTGAGATGACTATGCCCCGGGATCTTTCCCGAATGCCCCGGGGACATCCAGACATGACTCTGCTACTCAGAAAGTTCTGTCAGAACCATAACCCATTGGGACAGCAAAGACAGGAAAGACAAATGCAGCGATGAACACCATTTAGAAAGCAAGGCAGGGACAAACGGGAAAGGTAACATAGCTTTTAAAAACAGGTCCACATTTGCATGCCAAGCCAGTACGAGAGGAGCCAGGAGGGCCTCGGTGACGGCTATGACTTGGCTACAAGAAGTCTTACGCAACTCAACTGTTTAAACACAATTCTTCGATTCGAGCCCTCAGAGCCACTCGTCTCAATTGCACTCCCAGAAAAGGAACACGCTTACTGCATATTTCCAAGTGACTAAGACAGTAAATCCTAAGAGCTCTCATCGCACACACACAAATTTCTGTACCCGTGCACAGTGGTGATTGTTGACTAGACTTATTATGGTGATCACAATACACACAGGTATCAAATCCTTAGGCTCCTTATGCATTATCCCCTGAAGCTAATGTAATTGGCGTATGTCAACTATACCTCCATAAAAAATAATAAAACCAAACAAATTTATCTAAAGGAATAGACTTCTATTTTGAACAAAGAAAGCAAATCAACTACCACTGTTTCCTTTTTCAAATGCTGTATTGGAGCTAGCATATTGGGTCTAAAACTTCATCTCCAAACATGGTCTATGTTTATGCAGAGAAAAAGAAAAGGGTCCTAACCTTAAGGGCGGAACAGTTTAGCTACAAAAGCTAATAACGATCACTAAATCCTAAAAGTTGTAGGCCAGTCCGGTTCTCTGCTATTGGTCATTTCATAAATATTTAGCGAATTCCCACTTTACCCCAGCACTGTTTGTAGGTGTCTGGGTTTACATCATTGAGCAAAGCAGGTGGACACTTTCCCACATGGAATGGACATTCTATCTTAGGGAAGACAGACTACACACAATAGACATGAATACAAGTAAACCAACCACAGTGTGACAGCAGGTGACCGATACTATACACAAAGAGTAAAGCAAGGTAAGGAATTTAGGAAGTACAGCTGGAGAAAGAGAACTAAATTTTAAAGACAGGTGAGGGGCACCTGGGTGGCTCGGTTCGTTGAGTGTCCGACTTCGGCTCAGGTCAGGATCTTACAGCTCATGAGTTCGAGCCCCGCTTCGGGCTCTGTGCTGACAGCTCGGAGCCTGGAGCCTGCTTCGGATTCTGTTGTCTCCCTCTTTCTCTCTGCCCCTCCCCTGCTCACACGCTGGGTCACTCTCTCTCAAAAATAAAGAAACGTTCAAAAAATTAAAAATAAATAAAGACCCAGTAGGAAGAGCAACAGCTGACTTGCCTATGAAATCCTGCAGACACTTTGCTCTCTCACACCCCAGACCCATGTTCTGTCCCTGTTTGGGTCAGATTTCCTTCTCTTCTATAGGACTTCAAAAATCTTTCTTTCTCCCGAGGCTCTAAGCCTGATGTGTGCTTTCCAAACTCATGCAAAGTATTTTACACATCCTGCCTCTCTTTACGGAAACTGAAAGATTTGAGAGTAAACTCCCCCAGATTAAGTACTTTTTTATGCAGCCAAATTTAAAAGTTTTCTGTTCCCTGAATCACTAACCTCCAAAGCATTTTCGCTTTACAGCACCCTATCAGGGCCCCAGATTATAGAAGTTTAAAATATTCTGGATGTATGGCTAGTCGACTATATCGTGGCATTTAAAAATAAGCACAAAATATAAATTAAAGGACAATGAGATAAAAATTGAAATAGAAATGTTGATATTTTCTTCCCAAAGGGATGAGGCCACCGGACTAATAGATCCTGTGTGCACACGTGTAATTACACTACAGTTTAACTATCATAATAAAATAATTCTTTTACATACAGTTTAAATCAAAGCACTCAGAGTGCCACAAGGGGCCGGGAATAACATTATATGTGAAGATCTCTCTTCATATGCATATATAAAATTTTGTAAGCTCTATTAAGTAATCACCATTAGCCCCTTTTATTGTTCCATCAACTCATCCACTGCTAAATAATAATCCAAATTTTACAATAAAATTCTTTCCTACAGGGTTTGCATCTCAAGGCAGGCCAAAAGCAGAGCAGAGGCCTACAAGAATAAACAAAATGCAATATGTTTATCATGACACACGTCCACCTGGGTACAGAATTAGTGAAGAAATCCAAGACTTAAAACCAGACGAAACAGAAAGCGAACGTTCTCGCTCAGAGACGGATGTGTGCATCGTCGACAGGCAGCTTCCCACGGCACCCAAAGAAAAGAGGGCTCCACGCCATTTCCTTCTGCCTGCTTCGGAGCTTTCCACTTTCCTCCATGACCTCCTTTATTAAAACGTCTCCCCTGAGATACTATAAAATTATAAAACAGACCCTGGATTTCTAAATGAGACAAGATAGCGTACGTCTATTTGTGCCCACCCCTCGTCCTGGATGTAACAAGGGGGTCAGGAAAGGAGATGTCTAATCTTTGGTAACAGGAACTGGTTTGGGACCTGAATACTGGGGAAGCACCACACCTTAGCCCAACGCATAAAGTGACCGAGCTGAGCATTTCCGGTTTCCCAGCCCAGCACCGGAAGGCAGCCGGGGGAGGGCCATGCCTTTCCCAGGTGGAACCAGAATGAATACGGGGTGAGCCAGGCCAGAGCAGCGACGGGGGTGGATTGGAAGAAGTACTCCTTCTGGTGGAGACGTGGAGGCTGCCAGGCAGCACAAGCAAGAGACACCACACAAGCAGGCTGGTTCTGGAAGTCTCCTTGTCCCCATGGGCCTGTGACTCCCCACCACAGGTCACCTGTAAAGGGATTCCAATGCAAGCAGAAGCCCAGCCTGGGAAACACTCCCTGTCCTCCTCAGAGGAAAAGATCCTGTCAGACAAATTCCCCTCCACACTGGGGACACGGGGGGGGGGGGGGGGGGACAGACACCAGGGGCATGGGGAGGATCATCAGGAGAGCTAACCATACAGGCAGTGGGGCACCGGAAGTCTCTGTCTCCGAGAGCCTAAAACTCCCATCCTCTGCCCAGAGACATACGAGCATCCAGGGGGCACTTTAGGGGAGTCATGCGATAGTAAGTTCTGTCTCGGGAAGCCTTTTGATTCCCACAGGCCCTGTGCTGTTTTGTCTTACCTCAAGACAAGCAAAGGTCCAGACGGAAGGATCCCATTTTACTTCCTCAGCCAGACCCATTAGGGGCCAGTGGGAACCCAAGAAGCATCAGATAACTCAGAGATTAAAATAATATGGCAAAGGCTTTGAAATTTAAGCTATCAATGGAAACATAGCCCACAAAATAGGCCTGGAACTGTAGGCTAAATATAAACAGGTTGACTTTCTGCTAAAATAAATGATTTAAATAGGATCCTAAAGTATTCTAAGACAAAAATGTCCAAGCAACAAATGAAAATGATTTGTCATGTCAAGAAGCAAAAAAAATAAAATAAAATAAAACAAAATAAAACCTTGCATGAGAAAAGGCAACCAACCAATGCCAACACTGGAATTAATCAGAGATAATTATCTGACAGAGGTTTTAAATCAACCATCATAAAAATACTTCAAGATAAATTATGAATTCTCTAGAAATATATGAAAAAACACATCAAAGTAGAAGTTATGAAAAAGAACCAAATGGAAATTATATAAAGGAAAGCTACAAAAGCAAAGGAAAAAAAACTTCACAGAGTAGAAACGACAGAAGATAAGAATCCGTGAACTTCAGGACAACTCAATGGAATTCATGCAATCTGAACAACAGAGAGAAAATAGACTGAAAAAGAAATGAATAGAGCCCCAGGGACCGGTGGGATATCAATGAGAAATATAACACTCATCTCAACATATTCAGAAAAAAGAAACAGAATGAAGCTGAGAGACTAATCAAAGAAATACTGGCTGAAAATGTCCTAAATGTGGAAGACAACAAAAATCTGCAGATTCGTAACACTCAGCGTCTCAAAAAAGGATAAACCCAAAGAAATCCACACCAAGACACATCATAATTAAATTTCAGGGAATGAAGGACAAAGAAAAAAATCTACAAAGTAACCAAGGAGAAATGATATGTCAGTGGATGTCTCTAATAAAACTATGAAGGATACAAGGAAATTAGTCATACATGCAGAAAGAACTATCACAAATTCTATATTTGGCTAACTATCATTCAGGAATGAATGGCAAATAAAAGCATTCTCAAATGAAGAAGAAAACTAAAAGAATTTGTCACTAGCAGATCTACTCTTAAAGACTGGGTAAAGAAATTCTACAAACAGAAAGGGAGTAATAAAAGAATCTTGGAGCATCAGGATAAAAGACAGACAGAAATAACTGAGTATGTACAACAGATTGGCCTTGCCCTCATGAGTATATAAATCAAAGTTACTGATTAAAACAAAAATTATAATACCATTTGACACTCATGAGAGCGTATATAAAAGGGTGGAAGATTGGGGGCGCCTCGGTGGCTCACTCGGTTAAGGGTCCAACTTGATTTCGGCTCAGGTCATGATCTCATGGTTTGTGGGATCAAGCCTTGCATCAGGCTGTGTGCTGACAGTGCAGAGCCTGCTTGGGATTCTCTCTCTCTCTACTCCTCCCCCTCTCACTTGCGAGTACACGCTTTCTCTCTCTCAACATAAGTAAACTTAAAATTGGGAAGATCATAAATATGGTTTCTACACTTCACTAAGGTAATCCAAATAGGCTTTAAGAAGTCTTTCATTCATAGATAGAATGGATAGATAGATCAACCCACAAAATAGAGAGCCACTCAAAAGGACTAGAAATAAATTAACGTGTAATGCTCAAGTAACACAAAAAAATCAAGAAAAGAGAAAGAGAAATGAGAACAAAAACTAAAGAAAGCAAATAATAAAATGGCAGACTTAAGCACTGACATATCATTAATTACCTGAAATATACATGGTCTACACACACCGATCAAAAGACAAGAGACTGGCAGAGTGAATAAAAAACATGAAACACTGTATGTTGATTCAAAGAAACTCTTTTCAAATGTAATACCATAAACATGTTGAAAGTAAAAGGATGAATACAGATAGATCATGCAACATTAATTTAAAAACTAAGCAGGAGTGACTATATAAATCTCTGGTAAAAGAGACTTCAAACTAAAGAAAATTCCTGGGGACAAAGAAAATCATTAGGACAATACATAAGGAAAAAAGATCAATCCAGCAGGAAGACATAATAATCCCAAATATATCCACACCAAATAACAGAGTCTAAAAGTACATCAAGCAGAAATTGATAAAGCAGAAAGGAGAAATTAATAAATCCACAATTATAGTTAGGAACTTCAATGCCTCCCTCTCAGAAACTATTAGAACTACAAGATGACAAATCAGCAAGGCTACAGAAGACATGAACATGACAAACAGGACCTGAATGACACATTAAGAACATTCAATACTAAAAAAAATATGAATTTTTCTCAAGTGCCCATGGAACATTAAGACGGACCATATCTTGGGGTACGTGGGTGGCTCAGTCAGTTAAGTGTCCGACTTCAGCTTGGGTCATGATCTTACAATTCCTGAAGTTTGAGCCCCATGTCAGGCTCTGTGCTGACAGCTCAGAGCCTGGAGCCTGCTTCGGATTCTGTGTCTCCCTCTCTGTCTCTGTCCCTCCCTGACTCATGCAGTCTCTCTCAACAATAAACATTAAAAAAAAAAAAGAAAGAAAAAGAAAGACCATATCTGGAGCCATAAAACGAAGCTCGACGTATTTAAAAGTATTGAAATCACAGAGTCTGTTCTCCAACTAAAATCCAAAAAAGAAAAAAAAAAAAAACAGCAAAACAACCCCAGAATTAACCTAAAGACAAAAAGAAAATCTCTAAACGTGTGTAAATTAAACAACACATTTCTCAATGATCCACAAGTCAAACAGAAAATTTTAATAAAATTTTAAAAATAGAAAGAACTTATTATAAATGAAAGCACAGCATATCCAAGTATATGGAATATAGGTAAAGCAGTGCTGAGAGGGAAATTTATAGCACTAATGCTTACATTAGAAATAAGGAGGGGGCACTTGGCTGGCTCAGTTGGTAGAGCATGCAACTCTTGATCTCGGGTTTGTGAGTTTAAGCCCAATAAGGGGGTGTTCAGATTATTTAAAAATTACAAAAAAAAAAAAAAACTTTAAAAAAAGAAAGAAAGAAGGAAGTATCTACTTTAAACTAGAAGAAGAAGGATAAAGTAAATCTAAAACCAGCAATAGGAAGGAAATAATTAAAGTAACAACAGGAAGTAATGAAACCAGAAAAAGGAAAACAAGAAAAAAAAAATCAATGAAATAAAAAAGAGGTTCCTTGAAAAAAAATTCATACATTTCTACCAAGACTGGAAAAAAAAAATCACCAATATTGGAATGAAATAAATGTCACTACAGATCCTACAGTTATTTTTCAAGTTAACAAAAGAATACTACAAATAATTCAATCATGAAGTTGACAACATAGAAGAAATGATCTGTTTCTTAAAACACAAATTACCACAACTCGACCAAGAAGAATTAGATCATCTGAATAGTCATATAATGTTTAATGACACCAAAATTGTAATATAAAAGCTCTTGAACAAAAATGATAAAAATAAATAAAACTCCTGAAAAAGAAGTCTTCAGCCCAGATTGTTTTAAAGAATTCTACCAAAGAATTGCAATGAATTTTTTACCACCTCTTTCAGAAAATCCAAGAGAAACTGATGAGACCAATATTGCCCTATACCCATGCCCCATACCAAAACCAAACAAAGACAGTACAAAAAAAGAAAGCAATAGATCAATATTGTTCGTAAATTTAGAGTTAAAAATCCCTCACTCTCACACCCATAAATCAGCAAAATGAATCCAACGATGTATAAAAACAGCCCTTGAACTGTTTCTGGTCTCTTCCAAGGTCTGGTTGTAATACCTACCTCTTCAAATAGTAGGGATAAGTCAGTGATAAGGTCAGTTAGGGTCCTAATTAGATGATCATCAATACAGCAATATGGTGACAAATATCTTAAGTCTGTGCCAAATCATAAACTGACTTCTCCATTAAAGTTAATCTTGCCAACAGTCATTCTAAATGTCTATTAAAAACATATACAGGGGTGTCTGGGTGGCTCAGTTGGGTCAGTGACTGACTTTTGATCTCAGCTCAGGTCAAGATCTCGAGGTTCACGAGATTGAGCCCCACAGTGGGCTAGGGCTCGTGCTCCACTGTCTCTCTCTCCTTCTCTCAATACATACATACATACATACATACATACATACATACAAAAATCATTAAAAAAAATCTTCTCTCTCTCTCTCTCTGCCCTTTTCCCCTGTTCATGCTTTTAGTCTAAAACAAAAAAATTAAATAACTTAAATATTTTTTAAAAACACATACGACTACTTATTATTGGCTGAAGAAAATATTTCTACACCATCAAATAATGGATATACTTGATACTCTCTCTTTGCCTCTCCTTTTAAGAAAATTTTTATTTATTTATGTTGAGAGAGAGAGAGCATGAACAGGGGAGGGGAAGAGAGAGAGGGAGAATCCTAAGCAGGCTCCACACTGTCAGTGTGGAGCCCGACCTCATGACCTGTGAGATCATGACCTGATCAAAATCTAGAAAGAGACGCTTAACTGACTGAGTCCCCCAGGCACCCCTCTCTTTGCCTCTCCAGACCATGCTTCCTCCTTTTCTATCATGCGTTGAACCTTTGGAGGCTGACCTGACCATACTGCATTTCTCTGATTCCCTTGGGCTCTGTCTTCCACTTGAGGTGGCCAATGACAGACACTAGCAAGACATCAGTCAGTGGAGAATGAGAGAAGTAGATCTCTCTCTGACCTCCTTCCTGCTGGAAAGTGGCCAGGTTTCTTGGCTGAAGCCCAGAGGTCTAGTCAGAGGCCCTGCTACCTAAAGAACTCTCTACAGAATCCTAATTCCACTTTCCCCCTTTATTCCTACAGCTGTGAAAGTGTCAGTGTCTCCCTGCTCCTGCCTATCCCAAAGATTTTTGTCATTCCTTTCAGGTTAACCTTAACTCTGACTTCAACTTCCAACTAGTTCCTTTAACTCTAACCAGCTCATTAAGTTTCCCTTACTGTCCTCACCTGAGTCTACCATCTTGTCTCCTGATAATGATACAGATGGCTACAGAGCTGCTAGATGAGGACAGTCCCTCAATGATCTATCACTAATGTGCCTAAGGTAGGAGGGTGACATCTTTTTTTTTTCCTGACTCCAAGATCATAAATATGAAAACATCCACAGGTGCCACATGAGCAGCAAAAAATAACTGTAAAAAAAATCATCAACTATTGAATGCAGAAATCTGTTGCGCTTCTATCCACTAACAATGAAGTAGCAGAAAGAGAAATTAAGAAAAAAAATCCCTTTCACAATTGCATCAAAAAGAATAAAATACCTGGAAGAAACTTAACCAAGGAGGTAAAAGACATGGACTTTGGAAAAGGAACATGACACAAACAAATGAGAAGATACTCCATACTCATGAACTGGAAGAATTAATATTGTTAAAATGTCCATACTACGCAAAGGAATCTACAGATTTAATGCAATGTCTATCAAAAGATACCAACACCATTTTTCACAGAACTAGAATGAATAATTCTAAAATTCGTATGGAAGCAAAAAAGATGACAAGTAATCAAAACAATCTTGAAAAAGAACAACAAAGCTGAAGGAATCACAATCCCAGATTTCAAGATCTATTCCAAAGCTGGAGTAATCAACAGTACAGCACTGGCACAAAAATAAGACACACAGATCAACTGAACGGAGTAGAGAGCCCAAAAATAAACCCACACTTAGGTGGCCAATTAGTTCACGACCAAGTAGGCAAGAACATACAGTGAGGAAGAGACAGTCTCCACAACAAATGGTGCTGGGAAAACGGGACAGCTACATGCAAAAGAATGAAACTGAACTTTCTTATACCACACACAAAAATAAACTCAAAATGGATTAAAAACCTAAATGTGAGACCTAAAATGATAAAAATCCTAGAAGAAAACATAGGCAGTAATTTCTTTGACATTGGCTGCAGAAACATTTTTCTAGATATGTTTCCCAAGGCAAGGGAAACAAAAGCAAAATTAAACTATTGGGACCACACCAAAATAAAAAGCTTTTGCACAGAAAAAGAAACCATCAAAAAAAAAAAAAAAAGGCAACTTAACGAATGGGATATGTGCAAAGAATGTATCCAATAAGGGATTTATATCCAAAATATATAAAGAACTTATGCAACTCAACAACAACAGAAACTCCCACACAATCCAATTAAACCTGGGCAGAGGACCTGAATGGACATTTTCCTCAAGAAGACATAGAGACGGCCAACAGAAACACAAACACATGCTCAACGTCACTCATCAGCCGGGAAATGAAAATCAAAACCACAATGCTATCACCTTACCCTTGTCAGAATGGCTAGAATCATAAAGACAAAAAGTAACAAGTGTTGTTGAGAATGTGGAGAAAAAGGCAAGCTTGTATACAGTGGTGGGAATGTAAATTGGTGCAGCCATTGCAGAAAACACTACGGAAATTCCTTTAAAAATTAAAAATAGAGTTAGCATATGATCCACTAATTCCACTACTGGATATTTACCCAAAGGAATGAAAACACTAATTAGGAGGAAAGGTATACTCCTATTTATTGCAGCATTATTTACAATAGCCAAGATAGGGAAGCAGCCTACGTGTCCATCAATAGATGAATGAATTAAGGTGTCTTACACACACACACACACACACACACACGCACGCACACAATGTGATATTACTTAGCCATATCAAACTATGAGATCTTGCCATGTGCAACAACATGGGTGGATACAGTGGATACAACACTAAATGAAATTCGAGGAAAAATGACAAATACCATATGACTATACTCATACGTTAGAATCTCACAAACAAAAACAGAGAAGAAGGAGAGAAACAAAATGCAGACTCTTAAATATAGAGAACAAACTGGGAGTGGCCAGAAGTGGGGGGAATGGGTGAAATAGGTGAAAGAGATTAAGAGAACACTTACGATGGGCACTGGGTAATATACAGAATTGTTGAATCGTTATATTGTATACTTGAGACTATTATGTCACTGTATGTGATTTATACTTCAATTAAATATATATATGCTTTTTTAAAAATAAAAGACATAAAGAAGTCCTCACTGTATGGTTATGTATAGCGTTGTGCACGGATGGGGTGATTAAATATTGAAAATGTGTCAGATCTTTAACAGTAAATTCAATTAGTTTCCAATAAAAATAATGCCAGAACTTGAGAGGTCAGCAAATGGCTAAGACAAATCTTTAAATAAAAATCAAAATGAAGAAAAAACTATTCAGGTACTTTTTCTTTACATTTTATACAATTTTGTAGATATTTCAGCCAATAGTCTTGACATATAAAAGGGGTTTTGTATACTACTAATTACCTCATGGGATTCATTGGATATATAGCTAACGAAGGAATCTTGAAAATCACCTAGACAATCCCATTTTAGAGTTGCATAAATAAACCCAAGAATGATTACGACATTTCTCTAAATTCACAAAATCAGATGGCCAAAGTAGAAACAGACACTCAATTTGCTAATTCAGTGGGATTTCTCATAATGCATGACGTCTCTTCAAAACTTGACTTTTCGAGTAAACACAGGTTTGAGCACATACTGCTGCAAATTTAGCTTTTTCTCCTAAATCTCTGTGCCTTTATAACTTTACACATGCTATAAACGTATGTGGTCTATGTTTTAGAGGTAACATTGCGATGAACAAGTAAATGCGATCCCCTAAGCAGCCTGGAAACAAGAATTCATCTGCACGTATTGACAAAGGTCACATAGTTGCCATGGCTACCTGGAGCCTGGCAAACAGCTTCTTTTGTAAATTACAAAAACCCAAACCGGATAATTCAGTTATTTTCAAAACGTTTCATTCATGTTAGTCACAGCTTATGTTACTTACATTCCTTCGCATTAATTATCAAACAAACTCTTCTACATGACCGTTAAGTTTCCAGAGATCCCTAAATATCTATGGTTCTGATAAGCAGACTCTTCCTGGCTTATACAATCACCATCAAAGGTCCTCCAGACAGGCTCATATATCATCTGTGAAGTCAGCCAAATATCACATACCATATGCCAGTATTTCTGCATGTATGTCCTAAATGTATTTTTAGACCATTTTTATTTGGAAGCTAACGTGACTATCAGACAACATTTAGGAAATATCTCCTTTCCTTTGGGCTTTATGCCTCTGTTTATAGATGTCCCTCCATCACTGAACCAAGAGGGGGAAATGTACTTTTTATGGTAGTGATTTTTTTTCTTTTCCCCCCATTTGTTCAGCTGAGAACAGGAAATGAAAAAATTTGAGCAATGGAATTGAACAAACTATAAACTACATCTATTTCTGGCGGGCAGCAGATCTACCTACCATCTTTACAGTGCTGTGGGACAAATTTCCCACTTTTCGTCTGCTTTTCGCCTAGGCTAGGATTTCATGTAGTCGATTTCTCTAACGTGACAGCAAAGTGCACAAGGACAATACAGAAAATAAAGCAGATGCCAACAGCAGGCTGAACTCAAACTAATCGGATAATATTGCTATAATTTTTCAGACTATTTTTTTTCTTACGGGACTAAGCTTGCCCTCATAGATTTTCAAATCCCATATACCATCCCAAAGTGAGAAACCAGAACATTCCATGAACACATGGACCCAGTCAGCTGCAGCTCTGACTGAATAGGGGGTGTGGTTAGGGAGCAAAGGGAGGCAACTCTGAGAAAATAAGTTATTGACACTGAAAAACAGGTACTTGAAGGAAAGTTAAAAGATATCTTTCCGATAATGTGGAATAACGTTTGGCAACATGAAAAGTCACACATCGACAGGGTGTAATTACCAACTTCGGGATTATTGCAATAAGATAGAAAACTGAGAATAAGGGACATCCAGCTTTTACTGGGGGAACAAAAAACCACGAAGGCCCGAAAAGACGACTGCCATCAGGAGGCAGGGGGACAGAAAGGGAGACAGCAGAGTGCAGAAGGGATACTACGCCTGGACCAGTTTCCCGAAATGGGCTGGATCTGGTTCCAAGCCCAGAGAAAAAGAAGAATGTACCTCCTGTGTTTATTCCTCCTAAACCAAACGGGGCCAAAACTCACGGGAGCGCCGTAATGTGGCCTTTAAGCTTCAAGAACAAAGAAAGAAACTTCTGTGAACTGGCATTTGAACTTAAACTCCATACTAAACGCCACTTCTGTGGCAAAGGAGTTCAAAATGGCTTACGAATGAACTTCTTGAACAAAACCTTCCCCAGGTAAGAGATTTCCTACAAAGCGGCAAAGGGGGGGGGCGGGGAGGGAACCACAAGAAAAAAGAGATTATCCCAAGAACCAGTTCTGCTCTGTTTAGGAAAACCTATAGAGTTGTAGAAAGACACAAGCTAAAATTTAAAATTTCTCCGAGCCACCAAATCATATGTTTTGGGTGAAATAATTTTGGTCCTAGATAGTGATGCATTAGCAAAGTCTTTATGCCATACATTAATTAATTAATTAATTTATTTTTTTTTTTTAGTTGATTGCTTCTTTTTAATTTCCATTAAACATAGATTCACACAATGGGTATAATTAAGATTGGTGTTTCTTGACACATTAAGAAGAATTGAATAAGAACAATTAATTTAAACGCCATCACTCAGTTAATACCGTGTGCATACCTGCATCTGAATTTATGTAACCTGTTCTCTTGTTTATCGGTAGGTAGTGAGGCCAGAGAACGGAGGTTTGAAACATAAACTGTGTAAGTGAGTTAATCATTTAAAGTGTGATTAGCTCTTCCAATTTTCCTGATAACTTTCTTAGCCGTCATAATGACAATCAAGTCACTATCTGATTTCCCAATTTTGAAGTATTTTTGGGGACTGCCCTGAAATTACCTTGCTTTAGTTAGTTATTAGTTTATTCAAGGGTTTATTATCTGCTTCCCCCGAGAAAAGTGTAAATTCTATGACGGCAGGGACGCCCAAATTGTTTACCACTGTATCTCCAGTACCTAGAATTGTACAGGACACAGGGGTTGTTGAGGGAATGAATGAATCCTATAGTGAAATTTTTTTCCTGTACCATCTTATTAAAAATGTATAAATGCTAAAGCTACTAAAGGAATATCTGAAACTGTGGTTAATCCGTTAGGATAATCTCAAATTCTAACGACTTCCAAATATCTTTCAGTTGTCAGTAAATCATTAGCTTGTAAATTTACTACCAATATGGTAACCATCTCAGTCTTTACAAAAGCAGTCAGGCTCAATAATACTATTCTAAATATAATCGTAGAAGGTAAATATTAAGGAAAGTAATTCCAAGCCATTAGGTTAACTACAGGCCAACACCATCCAACAGTAGAAAGTTCTTGGCTTGAGAATCAAGAAACCGAGATTCTAGTCTAAACATTTACTTACTACTTGTGGGAACTTGTGTAGGCCATTTGACCTCTCTGAGCTAAAGCCTCATCTGTAAAATATCAAGATGGGATGTGATTGCCAAGACCTTTGGTAGCTTTAAAAGCCTATCAGGGCAATAAACTGAAATTATTAGCAGGAACAAAATTGTGTGATGCACATATACATACTAACAACAGAGAACACATACAGTTTTTACCTCTTTCCCATGTACTTCACTTCCGTTAACACACAAAATTGTCACAAAGACGCCTTTGAGGTATCTTTCATCCTTTTCATTTTAGAGAAAGGGAAACTGAGGCCAAGACACATTAGGGGACTTTCTCAAGGTCTGAAAAGATAGACATGCACAGCTAAAGACTCCACGTGATCTGCCCTCTGCCTTCATCCTCCTGGCCCATGTCTTCTGACATCTCTACACTCAAGCCCCCGCCGGACTTCTCTCTGGACCCTGAGCACACAAACGTGTTCCTGTCTCAGACCATTTACACTGCTCGTGCTCTTTCCCTGGAGCGTTCTTTCCATGGCTGGCTCCCTTTCTTATGCGGTTCTCCTACCAAAAAAACCATTTTCTTGCCCTGATCCCTCTAACCAAAGTCATCATGCCACACACCAACTTCTTTTTCTTCCCTGTATCTACAACCATCTGAAATGATCTCATCTCATCGCTCAGTAATTCATTCATTGATTATCTCCTCCTGTGACTAGAATCTAAGTTCGACAAAGGCAGGAATTTTGAACTGTCATCACTGTACCTCCAACAGCTAGAACAGTAGAGGGGACAAAGTCTTTATTGCCTACACAAAAAATGGATGAGAGCATCAAGGATAACCTAATGGAAACGACTTTCCTATATTCAACTTAATTACTCAAAAGTATGAATGCAAAAGCTACTCCCCTGGATCCACTGATTCCTCTGCTACGCCATTTAAGTAAGATTTTCAGACAAAGGAGAATTGAGTTTACTGACAATATTTAGCACTCAACATTTCTCAGAATTCCTGCTGTTCTGTCAACTCCTATCAAAATAATATGTAAACATCTCAGTTTTTTTTTTTTTTAATTATTAAGTGAGTGCATTCATTTCAGAGAGGAGTTCGGATCTTTTACTAAGTCACCCAAGAAACTGAGTGACACATGAGTCATCAAAAACATTAAGTTCACAGACTCTAACACTTCCAAGAAACCTTCAATTTTGTATTGAAATTTCTATGCTTAAAGAGCAGAGCACAAGTGGCGTGCAGAGACAGAAGAAATAGCAACCATGTGTCATGTCCTCGCTGGGAAAGGTAGTGAAACATCATTTCACCAGTACAGGAAAAGGTGACAGTGAGCAAGTCTCGAGGACAGTCTGTACTGGGGGGTGACTTACAGAACACAGGGAGCCCTAGACTGGAGGGGTATGGAATAATGGAAGGTCAGAGCTTTCGTCGTTCTCCAAATTCGCTTCCATAAACTACTTCAGGTAGCTTTAAAAATCCATACGATGTACTAAGAAAAGAGAAACACAGGATAAGAAATGGCATTACGGGAAGATGACAACACAAGAAATCCTCTGAAGCCAGGGCTGAAGCGAGGACACAAGCTGTCTGTGGATATGGATGCTTGGGTCCTTGCTAGATCACATATGATCTAGAAGAAGATGCCGACTTCTTCCGGCATCCAGGGCGAGGAAAGCCTTGCGGGGCAGAGCCACGAAGTCCAGGGTTCAGATGAAGCCCAACCTATCCATTGTGTGGATGGGGAATATGGCCCCGGACAGGCATTGTTTGGAAATCTAAGAGATTCTCCTCCCGTGGGTCCTCATAAAGGTGGCACTAAGCGATGCACCCACCCAACAGCGTCCTACGCTAAATGCAGCAACGGGTTTCATAAGACTGTTTCATATAAAATTACTCACTGTAGGCTGCAGCACTGCACTAAAGAAGCAATTCAATAAAAGCAGTTATCTGAGGGGCCAACAGCAATAAACAATTAATGCAGTTCCCGGCAGGACGACATATACTTCCAGCGGGTGTGTATGTCCGTATGTGTGTGTGCTCACGCACACACGTGTTTATAAACATGCTTTCGTTCAAGTGAGCTTTCCATGGAACTGGAGCAGCAGGGACCTTAAGGTATACTCCCTACCAGCCACCTGGAAGGCAGCTACCCCACGTTGTGCCTTGGTGCGGAACAACAGGCCTCTACTGGGATGGACTAACACTCTTGTAGGAAGGTTGAGGTGTCTGCCCAACAGGGCATACAGTGAATAGAAAGCCTCTCAGTCCCTAAGGGAAGACGTAAGAAGTTCCTCGGGACATAATTTTGGAAATACAGATCAAGGGACCAACAGGTCCCTAAAGTTCACCAGCAGAAGGTACACGGCTGAAAAAATTAACCTGAAAATTATACATGCAGGCAAACCAATCATGCATGCCTTTTGGCATTTCTTTTTAAGTCTCAGGAAAGAACCCCTGAAATGGTTCCTCTTGAATAGCAGGTAGTTCTCTGTACAGTAGAGGAGAGCTGATTGCAAAATATATGCCTACAGAATTAAATAAGTTAACATACTGAATACGATCAAAAATTGTAAGGGACACCTGGTTGGCTCAGTGAGTAGAGCGTGTGACTATTGATCTCAGGGTTGTGAGCTTGAGCTCCACATTGCGTACAGAAATTACTTAAAACTAAAATCTTTAAAGAAAAATATAAGCCAGGGGTGCCTGGGTGGCTCAGTCAGTTGAGTGTCCAAATTCAGCTCAGGTCATGATCTCATGGTTTCTGAGTTTGAGCCCCGCATCGGGCTCTGTGCTGACAGCTCAGAGCCTGGAGCCTGTTTTGGATTCTTTGTCTCCCTCTCTCTCTCCTCCTCTCCCATTCGTTCTCCCTCAGTCTCTCTCTCTCTCTCTCTCTCAAAAATAAATAAACATTTAAAAAAATTATAAGCCAGTTATATGATACAGATAGTTTTCAAAAAAATAAACGATGACTTTTGTTTCAGAGCGGTACACCTGAGCTCCTCTGCTTGGCAAGAACTGACGTGGCCAGATGCGTATTCAAGGCATTGCTGGCTCATGTACTTGAACCATACACATCCAAAGAATTTAAGTGTACCTCTCTATTCTCTGCTTTATTGTAACACTCTGGAAAAACAGAATATGTAGCTTAATATTTAACACTGACGTTTTATTTCTGTGCTCAAATATCCATTTACATATATTAATATAAATACATTAAGTCTTAAATATTTAATATATAATTTTTTTCATAACAGACCCTCTGAACTCCTCTGTAGGCATCTCATGGAGGACACCATTCTTTACATCATTCTCTTCACGAGGAATCTTGCAAAACATCCTTGTGTAGGATTAGTACACAAAGTAGTTGTATCTCTTGAATAATTGGTCTATTTACAAACACATAAACTCTGTGAACCACTGAATTGTCCAGGTTAAGATTTTTCAGTTAATTGGTAAAAAGCTTATGCTGACTTTTTGGTGTATTTGTAGCAAGTGTGTAGGTTTTTATAACATGCATTTAATATTCTTGTCATTGTTTATCTTTTAAAGTTTTTTTTTGTTTATTTTTATTTTAGAGAGAGTGTGCACTCACGCGCATGCACACGTGTGGGCAAGGGAAGGGCAGAGGGAGAGAGAATTCCAAGGAGGCTCCACCCTCAGCATGGAGCCCCCTGGGGTCATGACCTGAGCCGAAATCAAGAGTTGGACGCTCAACCAGCTAAGCTACCCAGGTGCCCCAAGTTTAAATTAGTCTTACTGTAATTTACTTTGAGTGATGTTTTGCTATATTTTCTTGGTGTGTTTTAAGACTGCTTTATTTTTTTACTTTTTATTTTTTAAAGCACTTTTATTTTTTTAAAGATTTCCAAGCAATCCCTACACCCAACATGGGGTTCAAACTCACAACTCCAGGATCAAGAGTCTCACACTCCACCAACTGAGCCCGCCAGGCGCCTCTTAAGTCTGCTTTAGATATACAATAGAATAGACTTGCCAAGCCTGTTTTCCTTTCATGTACAGTATGGGATCAAGTAGTCTGCTTTATTTAAATAAATAAAAGCAAAAAACTGGTGGACCTTTTTAATCAAATAACTGATAACTAATCAGTGGAAGATCTGAAGGACAAGAAAATAAATATATTGTGTACCTATGTTTTCATTACTTTGAAACAGAACTGAAGATGAGAGCATAACTCTTAAATGTCTTAAAATTTAAAAAATAAAATTAAACGAATTTCCCTTAAGGTGTTGGCTTTTTGGTATGTTGGTGTGGGCGGGGGAGGGGTTGTTTGCTGTTTTATCGAAATCAGAGGAAGCCTAACTGTGAAATAAAACAAGATTCAAAATTTTAGTATACATAGAATGGAACTGAGCATTCTATTTGTTTAGAATTTGAATCTTTTGTGAAAGTATTTACTCTTAGTATCTTAATGTTTTGCCTTATATCATAAAGAAATCATTTTCTCCAATTATTATATCCCAAAATACTCTTCAAGAGATTTATCATAATATTACTATATGTTTTGGCAGCCTCTAGAACACAGAATGAATTTATCAGGGATATGAATATGGTGATATTTCTTAAGGCTTCTAATACTTGATAACTCACACTGCTCCGATTTACTCAACAGTTTGAATCTAAGTATTTAAATAATCTTAATAGGAGCAGGTCAAATAAAAATATTCAAGGGACACCTGGGTGGCTCGGGTGGTTAAGTGTCTGACTTGCGCTCAGGTCATGATCTCGTGGTTCCTGAGTTCAAGCCCCTTATCAAGCTCTCTGCTGTCAGTGCAGAGCCCACTTTGGATCCTCTGTCCCCCCACTCTCTCTCTTTCTCTCTCGAAAGTAAATAAACATAAAAAATATATATTCAAATAAATTTCTTAAAATCCCATTTCAAAATTTCTAGTGTAGCAATTTTCTCAACGTGTTTACTGTAACACCAATTTTCTATTTCAATGTTTTTATTGAAAATATTCGATGACATTAATGATTCTGTCTCGCCAGATGTACTTATCATTTTAAGATATTTCTTACTTCCACCAAAAGCTTTTCTTTACTGTCCAATACAGTTTCCATCTATATTGAAGGCCCTATGTAGCTATGCAGATATTTCCAGTTGAGAAAATGACTTAAGAAAGAAGAAAATATTGTTTGTGCAACTGTCCCTTCAAATTCGCAGAGCAAAAGAAACAGCCAAAGGCTCAGAGACAGAGCGGAGGGTCCTTGCGGATTCGGCAGTTTTCCTCAATGAATACCATGTTGTTTAAATCTACTGAATTATCCAGAGTTTTGACATTCTGCTCGACAATCATTACCCAAACAATGTGGACAAGAGGGAAACTGATAGAGAAGCAAAAGGAAGCAAATGTGAACAAAAGGAAATTGACGGAGATTAACCTGGTAATAAGCAAATATGCTGTAACTTCTCAGAAGTAACTGCAAAGCTTTTGTACACGATGACTTCTGATAGCAAAGAGGTGGCCCGGAAATATTTCCTTCATTAGCCAAACCAAGCTTTAGGCAGCAAATTAGAGTATTCTTTGCACTTTCTATGGTGACAAGAACAGGCGGTGGAGGGGGGGGGGCAGTTTAAGGTAAAGAGGCTACTTGCACAATCCCATGGAAAAACCAATCTCATCGTCTTATAGTCACATTTCACTCAGGACACAAACACCCAACTTGGGGCCGAGTTTCTGTCCCTTGCATAGTTTTCTTTGTGTTTCTAGTTGTTCGTTTCTTTGTTCTAAATCCTATCCATGTACAAGAATATGGTGAAAAAAAACCAAGAATTTATGGGGAATCCTATACAACTAGAATGTAGAGAGTAAATTTTGTGTCTGTGACTCCAGGAATCAGGAAAATGAACCTATGGAAATATATTCATCAGGCCTCAGCAAGTGAACTTATCAATGGAGCATATAAAGAAAGGGACACTGGAGCTCTTGGGTGGCTCAGTTTGTTAACTAACTGACTCTTGGCTTTGTCTCAGGTCACAATTTCATGGTTCGTGGGTTTGAGCCCCACACTGAGCTCTGCACTGACAGTGCAGAGCCTGCTTGGGATTCTCTCCCTCCCTCCTTCCCTCTCTCTCTCAAAATAAATAAACTTAAAAAGAATAATAAAGAGGGAAGTGCCTGGGTGACTCAGTCAGTTAAGCTTGCGACTTCGGCTCAGGTCATGATCTCACGGTTTGTGAGTTTGAGCCCCACATCGGGCTCTGTGCTGACAGCTTGGAGCCTGAAGCCTGCTTCAGATTCTGTCTCCCACTCTCTCTGCCCCTCCCCTGTTTGCTCTCTCTCTCTCTCTCTCTCTCTCTCTCAATAATAAAAAATATTTTAAAAAAAATCCTATAAAGAAAGAAATGAAGGAAGGAGTGTTACCTGACATCCAGGCACTCTGAGTATACAGCTTAAAAATCACTTCATAAATACGGTAATCAATAACAGCAAAATCAGTAAGTGGTGATAAATTAATGAACTGCCCCACTGCCACTAATAAAACGTTCGCTAAAAATAGAAATTGAATTTTTCTATCACCTGAGAAACTATGTACCTCTGCTTAGTACCTGAACTAATTACTTCAAACTAGTTGGGTATAGGACATATTTTATTGACGTTTAGCAAAAAGCTATGCACCAACATATGAAGCAACTCTGAAATTAAGCATGAAAGATAAAAATGTATATTGAAAAGAATCTTCTTTTAAACGAGCCCAAAAAATAAAAATATAAAATGAACTCGAGCTTCATTTTGATTTCTACCAACCAGATCTCCACTGTTCCAATTATTTCTGGAGTTCCAAATATACAACTAGGTAGTTTTGTGATCTCACAAACACCCTTAATCGTTTTAGTTCTCTCTCATTTCCCTTGACTCTAGGAATCTCTAGAAGACAACTGTAGAGATGGAAAAAAAATATAAGTTGTCATAGTTTTGTCCACAAAGAAATGGTTGAGGCCCAGAAAACAGAAATTCCCCTAAAAAAGATGAAAAGACCAAATGTTCGGGAAACAGGCGTTACAGAACACGTACATTCAGAAGAGTGGAAAAGAATCGTACCCAGATAAGGAGCAACCCATATGAGAGAAGACAAATCAGAATCAATACCACAAAAGCCAACTGTTTTGAGAAGCAGGGAATAGTCAAAACTATCAAAATCTAGGAGATGCTATCGAGAACGAATACTGAGCAGAGGTCACTGTGTATGGTTAAAACTGTATACTAATGATATTCTAGAACACAGTCTCGGTGAAAACATACAGAACGAATTTGGATCGTAAGGATACAAAATAGACACATCAAAATAAGGCGTTGACTACCCGTTCTAGAATTGTGGTAGTAAAAGAAATATGGTGGTCTCCCCTTCTATGTTCCAAGACCCCCCAGTGGACGCTCGAAACAGTGGATAAAACGAAACCCAATATACACTTTTTCCTATACATACACACCTGTGATGAAGTTTACTTTCTAAGTTAGACATGGTAATAATGAAAACTAATAAAATAGAACAATTGTAACAATATGCCATAATTAAAGTGAAGTGAATATGATCTCAAAATATCATATTATACTGAACTCATGCTTCTTGTGATGACGGGAGATGATAAGATGTTTACATGACGAGACAAAATGAGGTCAATGACATGGCCATTGTGACACAGCCTTAGGCTGTTACTGATCTTCGGATGGCGTGCCAGGATGATCATTTGCTCCTAGGTCTTGGCTGACCACCAGTAATTGAAACTACTGTTTCAAATACTACAGTATTGAAAGTAAAAGCGCAGATAATGGGGGGACCACTGTAAAATGCTACACTCAGATAAAATACATCATCGTGAGCCACTGTTCACATCCGTCCTCGGTTTGGACAGCTCTTATCTTTGCCCTAGATTTATCCACTATGTATTAATTTCACTGACTTCTTTCATTTCATTACTATTCTAAATATAATCTTGTGTTGTTTAAAAATACACACGCACTGAGGCTTGTTCACCTCAATATAGTATGAAGTCCCAGAGAGTGACACGTTTCAAAAGATCACTTGAGTTCCTTTCATTTAAAGGCAATTCAACGATTATGACTCTCATGTAGTAAATACCTAGCATGGGTCCATGCTAGTTCAATATTCTTCACAATTAATTATATGATGCTTTATAAACTCTTGTGCTTTGTATTCTGTTTTTAAAATTTAACTCAAGAGTTACCTGTAATTCTACTGGATGACAATAAATTCAAAATGAAACTGAAAAAGTACACCACAAATAAAATCCAAAGGATATTAAATTTCTGTTTAAAAAGTACTGTTCAACACCATAAGTAACATCCTTTTATACTACACTTAGAAATAAAATTTGGGGTGCCTGGGTGGCTCAGTCGGTTAAACGTCCAACTTCAGTTCACATCATGAGCTCAAAGTTTGTGAGTTCGAGCCCCATGTCAGGCTCTGTGCTGATAGCTCAGAGCCTGCAGCCTGCTTTGGATTCTGTGTCTCCCTCTGTCTTTGTTCCTCCCCTGCTAGCACTCTGTCTCTTTCTCTTTCTCTCAAAAATAAATAAAGATATTAAAAAATTTAAAAAAAGAAATAAAATTAATAAGGCATATCCTAAAATATCTCTAACAACCCCTCCTATGTACTTATTATGCAAATCCATGGTTTCTCATTTCTCCTTATAGGAATTTTATTTTTATTTTTTTCATACTTCAAGTTTTTATTGAGTAACCAAAAATGATGTGCCATGGTCAAATAAGCCAGAAGTCTATGGACTCTTTAGTTTTTTAATTCCCATGCCTTACTAGGAAGTAGAAAAACTGGCAGTCCACATACATGATCAACTCTGCCATATAATTCTCTAGTCACTTGAGTCACAAACATTTATCAAGCATCTGTGCTGGGTGCCAGGAATGCAGTGGTGAGTAAGACAGAATATGCAATCCCTCGTGTTATGAGGCACAAGATCTACAAGGAATTATTTAGTTCCTGCCTCCCCAGACACCCCACCCCATCCACTGTGGTCTCATTCCATTTTCTAATTTGCCAATCTTCACCCCAGTTTGATTTGCCAGAAAGTTCAATATACATTTTTTATTTGAAAAGATACTGCTTTGTAGGTAAAAGAGTCCCTGTCTCCCTCTATCCATATAAAACTATACCATTAAAAAAATAACAACTTGGGGGGGAATTACAAGAGCAATACCTAAATATTGGGAAAAACATGAAAACACAGGGAACAATAAAAAATAAAATAAACTCCTTATAGGAATTTTAACTATAAAAGTTTAAGCCAAAAATTTGGGAGAGTATCCATTCAATTACTCATAAAAAATTAATAATCACATTATTGCTGTTAAGTGCACATTGATATATAAGACAAATACATTTTAGTCTATGTTTTATTGTTATGGAGCGGTGAGGAGAATGGTGGCTAGGTAGAAAAAGGCACTGAAAAAGGTAAACTATCAGTTGCTACAGGGTAAATTATAGCTGCCCATGACATTTGTTGCTAATTATAACAATCATCTTCCTAGACAACAGGAGGATAATGATACTCAATCAAGAGCAAGTACTCACAATTTCCTCCCCAGGCCCCACAGCCCCACTGGATTCAGCTCGTGTGTCCTTCTGCAAGTGGGAACTGGATCATTCTTTCTTGAATTTGTTCTAAACCATCCTTTAACCCTTTTTTCTAGCCCCTTATCAAACAGCTCTTTGTCTTGGGACTGGGCAATCTGACTGAAAAAAAAAAAATGACAAAGGGAGAGACAAGAAGAAATCAATTCAAAGTAGGAAGATACACATGAAGAATAAAAGATATAGACATCTAAAACCAATACACTGTCATCAATAAAATATGATGAAAGCATACTTATGAGTTGACTTATATGGTGTGTTGAATAATTCTCAAGGCGTAATACACAAGAGAATTTCTAACCTTTGTCTTGAGCCTAAAATATGTCTGAAGCCACCAATTTCAATGCTAACCCTTAAATGGAAAAGCACACCTGAAAACATAATTACTGAAGACTAGAAAAATACTACTCTAAATAACATTGTCCCTAATTTTCCAGTACAGTGTTCATATACTTTTATATGGATGTGAAGTACGTACTTAATTCTCACGTGCTTTCTACAATAAAGGCAATTCTTGAAGTATATAAGCAAATGTAAGTAAACCAGATGTTTTCATAAAACTTGAAATACCATATTATTTAACATCATAAATGTCTTAACAGGGGAAAACTGTGTGCTCTGATTTTGGGTTGATGAAATATAGACCGCGACCACATCGAGAGATATTCAGCAAATGCTGACCAGAGGTCTCGCTGTCGGAAAGGATAAAGGCAGAGTAAGTTTAAATTGCAGTAGGTATAATTTTGATCAAACGAAATCTTTGAGGTGTCAGAAAACTCTACAAAAGGTGGTTAATGGATTTAGCTTGATCTGTGATTAAAAGAAACACCCATTCATTACCAGCACTGCTACCATATTCAACATGGCCAGCCCTGCCACCAACATCAACGTCAATATTTATATTCAAAATCTGTACATAGTCTCTAATATCATAAACAATATCATGCACTGGGTAATTCGCTTGCTAGTTCATGACCAAGTAAAACAACGTTTGGAGGCAGGAATGGATACAGTTCATGTTACACTCAAAGCTCACACATTTTGGGAGTCCACAATTTGTATCCATTTTGTGGCTACAAAATTAGGTATAAACACAAATATTTGGAAGAAACCAATAAATTGCAACAGATTTCAAAATGTAAAAGCTGACCAATACCACGAACATAATCAACTCAAGGAAAACAAATATATCTATTAATAACTTGTCAGACTACCACCGCAGTTAGTTTTGCCTGTATTTTTTTGGTCCCAACCTCTTTGATTCCCTCTTTTGTAAAGACGCTAGACAGCTAATTTAGTTTCTACTTGAACACACAGTTAATAAAATGTTATTTTCTATTCATAGTTCGGAAAAGACTCTTTTTGCTTTCTGATGCATTTATCAGTAATTTAAAGTTTTGGTAGTAACTTGGAAAAACTTCTATCAGGTCTTTGTACACATGAGTATAGAATTTAGAACAATTTTGCACAGACAAGTCCTGGATGTAAACGTTTATATGTTGTAAACCGTATTTTTCTTCCAGTAGCCACACAGGTCCATGCTTAATGCCACAGGACATGCTCACAAGGCTTTGATACTTCCCATCGAGAAGCAGGTGAGAACAGTATACAGAAGTAGTCCCAGAAGTCATTCCTAAAACAAGATGGCCAGCACTGACTTGACTACACAGGAAAGCCAATCACGTAAAGTGATACAAGGAACCCAAACTAAATATATCCCTGGCCCAGCTTCTCTTTATGTGATCGCTCAAGTACCATTTGACATTAAGAAATGTTGGGGGGTGGGGGCGCCTGGGTGGCTCAGTCGGTTAAGTGCCAACTCTTGGTTTCGGCTCATGTCATGATCTCACAGTTTGTGAGTTCAAGCCCTGTGTCGGGCTCTGTGCTGCCGGTGTGGAACCTGCTTGGGATTCTCTCTATCCCTCTCTCTTCTGCCCCACCCCCTACTTCCTCTCCCCCTGCCAAATAAATAAATAAAACTTAAAAAAAATGTCTGGAGGTAATAAATATATTTACTATCTTGATGGTATGAGTGTATGCATATGTCAAAATGTATTAAATTATACACTTTAAATACGTGTACTTTATTGTATGACAGTTACAATGTTGTTTTTATAAGTCACATATCAGTCGAAATCTAATCAGGACACAAAAAACACACAGTCATCTGATCAGAGAAGTTCTGATATAAATAATAATTAATGACAGAGTTTTGGGAGCTCATCTCCATATGGTGCTGCAGGGTCACTGTACTTTTATGAACAAACGGCATGGTCCAACTAACTTAAGAGTCTTTCATAAATAAAGTCTGCATAACTCTAGAAAAGAATATAATGAAGGGCAACGATAAAGATGTAAGGAAAACTCTAGAAAAAAACAAAGGTAAGTCTGAGGAAGCGTATTCAAGGAGCAATAAACTTGGAAATCATGCCTTCTTCAAGCCTGAATACAGACCTTACTGGAAAAGTTGGTCTTACGGACCACCCCATGACAGACAAGATAGCTGGGTTACCTAAACCAGAGATGGCCCACAGGTGCTAAGGGGAAGGAAGGAAGGAAGGAAGGGAGGGAGGGAGGAAGGGAGGGAGGAAGGGAGGGAGGGAGGGAGGGAGGGAGGAAGGAAGGAAGGAAGGAAGGAGGGAAGGAGGGAGGGAGGGAGGGAGGGAGGAAATGACCAACCACAATCTCACAGTTGCAGGTGAAACAATGCTGGTGAATCAGAGTACAAAAGGAGTCGAGGTATGGGGGGTACACTCACTGAAGGGGTGGTGTGCTCAACAAAGCGGAGTTTATCCTAGAATATCAGTTTGGTTCAACATTAAAAATCAAGGTCAGGGGTGCCTGGGCGACTCAGTCAGTTGAACATCTGGCTCTTGATTTGGGCTCCAGTCATGATCTCATGGTTTAGGAGTTTGGGCCCTGCATGGGGCTCTGCGCAGACAGTGCTGAGCCTGGGATTTTCTACCCACCCCCCCCTTTGCCCCCTCCCCACTCTTGCTTTCTCTGTCTCTCTCAAAGTAAACTTAAAAAGAAATCAAGGTCATTCATCGTATGAACTGATGAACACACACACATACAATTGCAATAGATGCAGGAAAAAAACCCGAGGGCTACAGTGTCTATGTCAGGAAGGCTGTGGAGAACGACCCCAGAGAATACAGATGGCAAGAGGCCGGTGGGAAATTGTGCAGAGGACGTTGGAGTGCTGGGACCCTGCGGATCTGAATGGCTGAGTGACACCTGGAGCAGATGGTGCCCGTGCCAGCGGGACCCCAGCGACTGAGCGCAGCGGCGGGGGCAGTGCGCTTCCCAGGAACCGTCTTCTGCGGGTGGGTCGCTGGGGCAGCGCCAGGCTGACACCCCGCGCAGCAGGGGCAAAGACGCAACACAGCAGCGCACTGGAACGGCTAGGTCTGCAAACTGTAACCGAGCTGAAATGTGACCAGACCTGTAGGCTAACAAGTCAGCCTGCCACAGATGTCTGTGCCCGTGTATGGGCATGTCTACATCAGTAAGTGGGGGGTGTGCATGTGAGCATGTGAAGTCTCTTATTCGTGGGATAGACCTTTTACATACAGACCAGTGCGTCCCTCCCTCATGCCTCAACCCCCCCCCCCCCCCCCCGCCACGGCGATGCAGTGGAGCATCCCATGCTCTATTTCCACACGTGGAAACTCTTCAAACGAAAATGCATTGTGATGCCTTGGAGCACATGTACCCTGTGCGTAAAAATGGGCTGCGCACCACAAGAGAGGAACTCTAAAATTAAGAAACTCAAAGCGTACACGGGGCTGCTGGCATACCAGCCATCCTTCCCTTTAGAAAGCCCTTTGCTCCAGATTATGAACAAACCCTCTCTGGAGATCCCCTCCTCTCCCTTCTACGTAAGCGCCTGGAATATAAACAAATGTAAACCAATAGCTCTGGAGAGAGAAATCGCTCTCTCTCCCCGGATATCTCTATCTTTATAGTTCTCTTCAATCATCCTTTAACTCAGGTGCCGGAGGGCTTTGCTCAAAAGCCCTCACTGCAAAAATGTGAAAATGTACATGGAGCACTGACTCCCAACAGGAACCAGGAAGAAAATTCACTTCTCCATAATGTCCTCCAGTGCCTTCTTTTGACAAAGCTTATTATCACAACTGCTGCAAAGGAGAAAAGTTTAATGCTCCATTCTCACGGAGAAGGTAAAGAAGAGGAGATTTTCAGCTGAGAGTTAATAAATTGATAACTGGAACACCTAATAAAAATATTATAAACTTTATGCCTATAAATTTGAGAACTAGATGAAATGGACAAATTCCTTACAAGAGGCAAACTACTAAAGGCCATAGAAGAAGGGATAATCTGTATAACACTGTATCTGTTAAGAAATTAAATTTGTAACTTCAGATCTTTCCACAAAGAGAACTCTATATCCACATGGATTTTTAGTGGTCAGTTCTTTCAAACACTGAGGGAAGAAATAAAACATAGGCCCCAACTAATTTTGTGATAATACATTACTCTGAACCCCAAATCAACTATATGACAAGAATAAATAACTACAGACCAGTATTCCAAGACAACACAAATGCAAAAAGTGTTTAACCCTGTAGCAAATCCAATCCAATCATATATATATATATATATATATATATATGTAATCTTAAAATATATTTTAAGATAATATATATTTATTTAAATATAAATATATATTTATTGAAAGATTTTAAGATAATGCATCATAATTAAGTGGAGTTTATCTCAGAATATCAGTCTGGTTTCACATTAAAAACAATGTCATTCACCATATTAACTGATGAACTGACACACATACAATTGCAATAGATGCAGAAAAAAACACTGGCAAAACTCAAATCCTCAAATCCATTCCTGGTTCAGAGACAAAAAACAGAAACAAACAAACAAAAACAAAAAACAAAAAAACCTCTTGGGAAAGTAGCACCAGAAGAAAATCTCTTCAACATGGTAACAGACAGCTACAAAAAATATAGAGTTGACATCATACTTAATGGTGAAATACTTAGTGCTCTTCCCCTAAAATATTAACAAGGAAATGACACCTGCTTTCACCACATGAACTCAACATTTTACTGGAGGTTTAAGCCAGTGCAATAAGATAAGAAAAAATTATTAAAAGTCATCCAGATTGGAAAGGAAGAATTTAAACTACCATTAATTCCAAATGCCATGATCATCTATATAGAAAATCCTATGAAATCTACCCACAAAAATCTAGAACTAAAAATCGGGTTTAGCAAGATCATGAGATACAAGATCAATACTAAAAAGAAGAAAGAGGGAAAAAAAAACTATTGTAATATTATAGACTGGTAATAAATACTCAGAAGTGAAATGGAAAGAAGCAATACCATTTATATTAAGTGTCAAAAATAGGAAATATTTAAATATAAATAGGACAAAAGATATAGAAAACCTGCATGCTGAGAAATCCAGAACTTTGCAGAGAGAAATTAAAGAACATCTAAGTAAACGGGAGAGATGCACTATGTTCACAGAGCAGAAAACACTATCGTCAGGTTACCACATGTCCCCAAACTGACTTAGACGTTCAGTGCACTTCCAATAAAAATCTCGGCAGGTTTCCTTCTAGAAACTGATCAGCTGACTCTAAAATGTATGTGAAAATTCAAAAGAGCTAAAATATACAAAACTACTTTAAGACAAATAAAACAACAAATTTGAAGGATTTATACTAACTTCGAGACTTATTATAAAACTACAGGAATCAAGACAATGTGGAATTAACATACAGGGGCATAACCGTATCGATGGAACAGAGTTGTTTATTTCAGAAAGAAACCCCACACATGTAATCAAATGCTTTTTAACAACGTTTTAAGAGACAGGAAGAACAACATTTTAACAAACAGTGCTGGAATAATTGGATAGCCACATTGCAAAGAATAAAAAATAACTCTGAACCAAACTTAACACTACATTCGAGTTTGCAGAGGAATCACAATGGGAAACAAAACAACATTGTGGGGTGATGTTATGGTTATTAATTTGGTTTTGGTGAGGGATTATGTGAATATCCACGTATCAAAACTTAGGAAATTATATACTTAAAATATGTGCCGTCTGTTACGTATCAATTGTACTTCAATAAAGTTGCTTTAAAAACTAACATGTTAATCTATGCTTGACAATTAAGTATCTCTTTAATACATGCATTCATATATACAAGGGCACATCTGATATAGTTAGCAGATTCTTATATTCATAAAACAGAACAGCTATTGTTGGCCCTTATCACAAATTTATACTAGCATTTTATAAAAGATGAAATGAAATACTTCCACATGTGCACATAGTGTTCCAAGTGAAAAAGCACTGTTTGGTGGAAATTTGTGTGCTTTGCTTGGCTTCATTTAGTTGGAGAGAATAACAGAGCTGACTGCCCACTGAAGAATTCTTATCATCACCAGAGATACCTACACAGCTGTTTTCACCAAGGATCAGCAAGGACATTGACCCAAGTTTGAGAAATGTAAACTCCCATAATGTGATGTGGGCTACAAGAACACGTGACACAGTAGACTTAATCAGACTCTCAACCGTAAGGGATTTTAGATAGCATCTAATCAAACCCTTTATATATTATGAGTGAAGAAACCGAGGTCATATTAAATGACGGGTCCAAGTCTTCGTAATGGCAGAGTCAAATCCAGAAGCCCATGTTTCTTGTGGCCGAATCCTGTGCCTTTTTCTTACTGCCCCAACATCACCTTTTGAGAATTTTCCCCCAAAGATACCCATTAATCATATCCATATAGAAAAGCACCTGCTTACATTATGCTTTATTTAAGTGCATTTTTGTTTAATTATAATGAAAAATACCCCTGCAATCTTTTCTATTGTCAAACCCATATGCAGACTCCCGATTTGACCTTTTGGAAAATTAGCTATTTAATTTATACACACTCGGGACAATGTCCCCTGATTTTGTTCCTGTCTCCTTGTAACTCATTTTTCATTATCCATGGTGAAGACAATAGTCTCTTTCCTTCATCTGGAATAATTGTTTTGAAACCCTCTTTTAAAACAAAAGCACCAGGTTAAGAGTAGTTTCTGTAACAAAAGACTCTTTAAGTATAAGAAAAATATGCAAATCCCAGGAACCTCTTAATCATATTAGTACAATCCAGGTAAAATTAATTTTATATTTAACTACTCCTTTCTTTTTCTTTCTGATTTCAAAAGCATTTCATGCTTAGTAAAGAAACTGCAGAAAACAGAGAAAAGCTTTAGAAAGATAAAAATCACCCATAAACCGATCAACCAGGTAGAGCCATTATTAATATCTGGCATTTACTCAATTGCAAAATTAGATCAATACGCATATAACAAAAGATATTTAACCAAAAAGCTATAGATATAATTATCAAGATAGGAATCTTATCACACAAAAATTTTGTATCTTTTTTAAACTAACATAGAGTCCTTTTCCGGCCACTAAAATTATTTGGAATATCATTCTTAAGAAATGCACATTGTTCAACCATACAGCTATAGTATTATTTCATCTTTCTCACATCGCTGGACATATATGTGCTTTATAAGCTTTTAAATGACACCAACTAGATGTATGTCAATCTTCGCTAATAAGCATTTTTTTCCATAGGATATTATTTCTGGACATTTTAAAAGTTTAAAATTTGCCAATAATAGGTGATCATACAGGTTAATTCAAGCCTACAGAAAGTTCTTCTTTAGAAAGAATGTGTGCCAAGTGCGCTTGAAAAGTAAAAATGGAATGCATATCAAATGTCTTTTCCACGCGTAAGTAGCAGAAATAGCAGCTAATTTTAAACATTTTGCTTTATTTCCCTTTATAGTAATAGTGGAATAATATTTGCACACAAATCCCCAGTATCTGGACATTAGGGTGGATTTGAAACTGAAAAACTGTCATTGCCTGAAAGACTAGTTCCTGGAAGATCTATTTAAGATAAATTTTTAATAAAGGCATAAGCACATGGTGTCACCATGGTGATAAAGGAAGCTGGGAATACCGCCTGATGGAATATAGGTTGAATAAAAAATAGGTTGGTGATACAGTTGAAGAGGTTCAGCTGAAGAAAAGATCAGAAACAAAAGCAGAGGGGTTCTCTAATGAAGGGAAAAAATAAAAAATCACAGAGGTATTAGTTTCCAATTAAATCATGTAAATGCCACATTTAATTTTCTTTCTCAGATTGTGCGCACTTATTAAACCTTGGGCCAGCTAAGGAGTCTACAGTTCATTTTCCTCGCGCTATGTGGGCAGATTTCAAAAACAAGAGACAAAACGATCTTTTCCAAGGATGCCTCTTACAAGGTACCGCGTGGCTTTGTTGCCGCTGAACGCTAATTCTGTCGGGGCACAGAGATGGAAATGGGGAGCCTGCTCTTCACCTCAAGCTGTTGGCTACGTTCAGACATTCTCAAGGTATACTGAGACCACTGTCTAAGAAGACAGAACAAAAGAGAGCCTTAAAGAAAAATAATGATTCTTCCCCCCTGCACATTCCTGGGGCTGAGAATCTGTGTGGATGTCGTATAGGCATAATTAGCTGGAAAAAATGTTCATTATGTTTTTTTTCTCCCCTTCGAAGGAGAGGCGGAATAGGAAAATGGCCAAGAACGTGGGGCTGGATACTGGGCCTTTCACTTTGGAGAAATCTGTGATCCAGACAAAGGTACTTAAATTCTCAAAGTCTCAGATTCTTCATGGGTTGAATGAGGTGAATACCTCACAGATTTGTTGTTGGGATTAAAGTACCTAGTAGAGAGAGCACTTAGGACATAATGTACACCTGATAAATTACAGTATTCATTATTATTAGTGTTTTGTATGAATTAGCTGGGGAGATACAGAAATACTTCCCAAGTATCATTAATTTATAATCATATTGTAGAAAGTGGATCAAAATCTAAGACAGTATGATAATTACCGGGGGGGGGATACTTTTTAGTCAACACCCTTTTATTTTTCTTAAGTATTTCTATTGTGCTTGCTTTATGTACATTTGCCAACATATGCATCACCTTGCAGACTGAGGCTTCTGCTACATTTCAACCCTTAGAACTGTGCTGTCTCAGCCTAATATGCCCAAACTTCTCTTTAAGATGAGGAGCTCAATTAGTACTTCCCACACACTAATGTTCATATGAAGTCACCTGGGAAATCTTACTAAAACACAGATTTTGATTCTGGGTCTCTAACAAGTCTATAGTTGATGGTGATGGGCTGGCCTATTCACCACACACTGAAGCGAGGACTAAACCACGGGGTGTTTGGGGGGCCCCAAGGGACATCTGGCAATGCCTGGAGACATTTTTTTATTGTCACAACTGGAGGAGGTGTTGCCGGCATCTGGCAGGGAGAGGCCATGGTACTGCTGGACATACCCCCATGCACAAGACAGTCCCAACCACCAAAAATTACTGCCCAAAGTGTCAATGACGTCCAAAATCGCAGTAGTGCCAAGAAAAACTCTGGACCAAACAAATCACAGGATCTTTTCCATTTAATGTAAATATACTGGAGTATATTTAGGAGGAGTAAAATCTATTGGGTTTTAGTTGCATCTAGGTTTATCAAAAGAAGAAAAAAGAAAAGGGAAAAGGAAAAGGGAAAAGGAAAAAGGAAAGAAAAGGAAAGAAAAGGAAAGAAAAGAAAAAAGAAAAGAAAAGAAAAAACTGATGATGGGGGTGAGGGGTGGGGCTGGAAACATTAAAAATGTGTGTTCATACCTAAATAATGAAAGACAATGAAAGCCCTGGAAACCACAATGGGTCATTCCAACCTAATACACCCCTCAGGGTTGGGGCTATAGCTTTGGCATGTGGATTGATGGTTTTGAGGCCACAGATCCTGGGCATAAATGAGGAGCAGGCAGGCATGAAGTCCACAAAGCGGTCTGCCCTGAGTAGACACAGATAGCTACCTGGATATAACCGTATCATAGCACCTGCTCATCAAAGGCATGGGACCTACATTCCCTCTACCTGTAGAGACAAAGGCCAAACCCCATAAAAATGGCTCTACAATCTAGGCATAAACACGCTGTCTCAAATCCCCTTTTCTAAACCGATATTCTCCTCTACCGGCATTTGACAAATTATCTGATAAACTAAGTTTTGATAGAATGAAATCTACCAACATGTTTATCAATAGTCTTTTTTCCCCCCTGAATTTTCTCTTAAATTCATCAAGGGGTTTACTTTTATAAGTTGCCCTGAAGACTTCACATAGATAATTTTCATTAGAAAAATCGTAATCAACACCAACTGTATTAAGAATTTAATTGACCCACTTGGGCAATCATTCATGTAATAACAAAATAATTTATCTTAGGGCAAGAGAAAGATCAAAGACAGAGGTTGGACTTTAAACAGCAGACAAATCAAAACTACAGAGAGGGTTTATCACTTCTAAATGGTATGGCGAACGTTCCTTGGAAAGAAAAAAGGAGCTAGTATTCTGAATGCAAAACTGATCTCAGTGGAAATCTGAATGTGGCCGTACATAGGGGGACACTTACCTGTTATCATGGGACTTCCAGTCTAGGGCCATAGCACCCTGAATGTGCCCCATCTTGTCTGATATCATGCTACCTCCCAGGCATCCAAACACGGCAGTCTAAAACGTGGATAACAAGCACCCTGTCTCAGTTTCGCCAGCAGAAATATAAGGTGCGTTTCCTACATTTGATGTTTGGTGTATTCAGAGGAATAAAATGAACTAGTTCACACACATCCTAGTGGATGCTGGGCAGTAACAACTATTGAACTTTGGAGGAAGTTGTACTTTTTGGTTTTTTACATAACATCAAAGTATTTTTAAAACAGCCTCAGACAAAAAGGAGAATATCAATGGAATTCAGAAATAGGAGGCTAATAATAGTGTATGTGTGTAATCCAAAATTTGAAGATTATATCCATATAGATTAACTTCAATAAGGTCTGGAAAATACGAAAATGTTAACTCCTTTATATACTCTGACCTTTCTCCAATTTCCAAGTCAGTTAATCAGTATTATTAAGCACATGTTATGTTGAACAGGACCAGGTCTGTAACCAAATGCTATGATGGAAAAAGGCCTAAATTCCTTTTAAATGACACGCACTGAAGGTCCTGGGAGTGAATCACCCGTGATGATTTCTTTTCTCTAATCTACTGAGAGAAAGGGAGTAAAAAGACCTCAGAAAAGACCTGAAGACGTGCCTTCTTCACTCTGTTTTTTGTTGGCTAATGGAAATGGAGAAACAGCCTTATTTTAAAATGCTTTATGAGCTTACCACCATTGGTTAATACAGTTGTGGGCGGTCTCTGAAATTTGTCCGAACTTCCTAACAGAGGAAATGATGAGGTCTCTTTGCTAATTAAAGTTAAATGTGCCTCCCTTGTCACATAACACTGATTTATCCGTGAAGAACTGGTCAATTCAAGGCCAAGGAAGCCCCCAACCGAAACAGAAACGCTTCCTTAAAGAGGGAGATTCTCCAGTGCCCTATTAAATCTGTCTTTATATCCACCCATCCATACCTAGCCCTCCTATAATTAAATCAAGCGACTTAGGAATCAGTCTAACTGCTATCTACAAATTCTAAGTGAATTCCTTAAGTGGTCTTTGCAGGAAAACGTGAGGCTTTTGAAAAGGAACAATTAGAGTGGGGCAGCCTCACCTTATTTACAAGCCGGGAGCAAAAGCAGGTTTAGGCCGTGTGTCAACACCAACCATTGTTCTTATTAGGGTACAATTTTCACGATGTTTTTTAAGAACGTAAAAGGAGGTGAGTTGGAACATGCAATTCTAATTCCTTTTAGGGCTTATCACTCTTCAAACATTCAATAGCCACCCTTAATACCATTACCTCTGGGACAACATTTGAGTAGGCCCCCTCAATCTAACAACAAGAGACAGGGAGAGAAAGACTGCGGTTTAAAAGCCTGGTTAAAGATTAACACAAACAGTAATAAGAAGGTTCTTTAGGAAAGAATCAGGACAGCTGCACAGAATCCCAGCTACCTGCTGAGGGTTGCTAAGCAACTTGGGCCTACCACTGCCCCAAGGGTATTTTACTTTACAATTAGGATTTTTGAAGGGGGAAGTGGGGGAGGAGGGGGGCGATTCCTAGTAAAACTGATGTAGAGCCATATATCTATATCTATATATAGATATAGATACGTGTTGTTGTGTTATTTTTTTTAAATAAGAAAATGGTGTCACTCCGTTCTTTCAAAGGGAGAATACCCACGATAAAAGCAGATTTCTTTTTTTTGTATGTAACTGACAAAAATCTAGCAATAACATGGAGTTTTAAAAGTGACATTTTGACTCTAAGGGAGGAATTATTTGCAATTTGTTTTGAACAGAAGCTTAGTTCATGTCAGATGTGAACCTCCAGACAATCATTAGTTTAAACTGCCTGCTATGTGTTTAAAAATTTCAGTCAATTTAGGGCTGATCTGAATTGCAAATGTGATGGTAATAAGCCATTAGGGAACTGCATATCTTTCTTTTTTTTTTTTTTTTTTTTTTTTTGCACTTACAACCCCCTGCTTTAAGGAGCTCCAACTACACTGAAATATGAAAATATCATTTTAATCATGCGCACTGTCGACAAACATAGAAAGGCCAGAGACTCAGAAGTGGGAAAGTGGCATTTGGAGGCTGAAAACAAGAAACTGGACCAGAAAGAAGAAACAGATATAACCTTTACTTTAAATTATATACAGTATTAAGATTTTCCAAAAAACAAATATTCGGGTTTTTTTGGTAATGCAACATGCATCCCCAAGCCCGACATCTGGATAAAATTTATTTTCTTTGGATTTTGGAATTAGAGAACGTTAGCCCAAACCTTTTATGAGGTCGCTTGGGAAATCAAGAGAAGAGCTTCTTTGGTCAGATTTCAGCTTGCAGTATAAATAATGAATTCGAAAGGGTGTTTATCAATAAAAATTCTTCTTTAAACAGCCTATTGCAGTTTTCTAAAACACTATGGGTTTCGGTAGTCTCCAAACCATCAATATCAAGAGGTATTTTATTCTCACAAAGATGTTCCGGTTCAGAAGCCTATACGTTAGCGCAAAAAGGAGATAATGAAAAATTTCGGTCCGTCCCTGGATCTCCCCATTGGCAGCTATATATTTAATTGAAGAGAGAATGGAACTGGAAAAAAAGGAGGTGGGCTCCCCATATTTTCAGTGAATAAGACACGTTTTCTTCAGTCTTAAATGCCTGTTTTAAAAACCATTTGATTTCCAAGCTAAGAAGACCAATGCAAAGGAAAGGCTGATAACTGATCAACCAGCCGTGTGAAATCATTTAGCATATTTCCGTTAGCCTCTACATAAACTCGTCTCTACCCCTCTGAATTCACTAAAATTTGGCACTTGGCTTCATTTCAACTGTATTAATAGGACCCCAGAAGTTTCTTCTCTGCCACTTGCCAAAATCTTTGGGAAATATGGAAACTTATGAGTAATGCATTCATGACATGTTTTCTCTCCACAAGTTAAATATTTGCTAAGATAAAGATAAAGTGTAACATCACTGGTAAATATAGCACAAAATGATAGAATTTGAGACCCAGGGGAAAGATCTTAGTTAGAATTTAACCCCAGTGAGCCTTCATCATCCAGAAGGTCAGGGCTCTGGCCAATCCCAATGTTTGTTTATATCCTTGAGACTGAGAGATAAGAGCAGGAACCCTGTGAGGTCAGTTATATTGGGGGAAAAAGGAACCCCCCAAGTGTCAGCTTGCAGGCCACGTCTGGACTCCACAAAAATAAGAGATTTTTTAAAAGAAAAAAAAAATTCTCAAAAATAACAGCCCTTCTTTTCCATCCGGCCTCACTTCAGCTGGTTTTAAATTATGCCTCCCTGAGCCATCATTAGAACAGCTCCATCTATGTCCAAGCCAGAAATGTGAAGTGGAAATGGAGCCAATCATGCATATGAATGAGGAAGGTGAACCTGAGACAGAGAAGGGATTTTCCGGAGCGACAGGCATCTCTTCTTTCTTCACTCACTCACACATTCCCTCACTCACCAAATATTTACTGAGCCTCCTTGGTGGGTGTGGAATTGTGCTACGCGCGTTGGGGGAATAGGGATGAATTTAGATGATGGGTCCTGCCCACCTGGAATGTGCCAAGAGCAACACGGCCTTTACGTGAATAAATACGGTAAAAGATGGAGGTGAAAAATGTCCAAAGACGAGGTGCTGGGAGGGAGGCCCAGGTGGGCCGATTTCGCAGCAGTGTGAGTAACCGGGGCTGCGGAATCAGAAAGCCTGAAGTTCTCTGCCATCTGGGACGGGCCGAGTGACCTTGTCTTCTCCACAAAGCTGTTTTAAATCTCAACTCTCTGAAACCTCGGACTCACCACGCTCCCCCTCCCTTGCAATAAATGACCTCAATTCCCACCCCGCAGAGAAAACGGACTCCATCAGCTGGAAACCCACTCAGCTTCCTGCCACCAGCCTACACACCCAACAGCATCCAAACCCATCGACGCTCCCTTCCCACTTCTCTCCCACAGGCTCCTGGGCCTGAGTGTTCCGAAAAGCCAATGCATCCATCTCTGTTTTAGATCCCATCAACTTAGCACCTTTCTCCTCAGAGACAGTACGGATTCCTTCCCTGATCCTGTCCTGCAACTTCAAATTGCTCCTCTTTGCTGCTAATACTCATGGGTATTTAAAAGTACCCAAGTCCCAGGGTCCCTGGGAGGCTCAGGTGATTGGGCATCGTACTTCGCCTCAGGTCATGATCTCAGGGCTCATGGGTTCGAGCCCAGCAGCAGGCTCTGTGCTGACAGCTCAGAGCCTGGAGCCTGATTCCGATTCTGTGTCTCCCTCTCTTTCTCTGCCCTCCCCTGATCACAATCTCTCTCTCCCCTTCAAAAATAAACATTAAAAAAAAAACAAAAACAAGTACACAAGTCTCTACTATCTTAACAGCAACAAAAACTCTCTCAAAAAACCTTTCTTTTTCTACAGATCTCATGCTCGCTGCCCTCTCTTCTATAATCACCCCTTGTCACATGTACTTTTTTTCAATTACATCAATTAAAATCCAATAAAACCGAAAGCTCCATTCCTCAGCGGCACTAGCCACATCTCAGGTGGCTAACTGTGACCAAATAGAGGAGAGTGTCAACTTAGAACCGCTCCACCGTCGCCGCGTAAGTTCTACTGCTAGAGTTTGCCTTCTTTCCATCCATCCTGCCCCTCTTTAGGCAAATCACACCGGCAACACTCTCTGCGCTGACCTTACACTCTTACCCCTTTCCTCCTCAACTCACAGCAACGTGACTTGTCCCCACTCCTGCCCTGAAGCTGCTGCCACCAATGTCATCAACCCCTCATGCAACTCAAAACCAGACGCATGTCCTGGATCTTCGCTGTCCTGACTAATCAGGAGCTCTCAGACACCAAGGATAACTATTTAAAATGGTCTCATTTCTTCCTGGACCCCACACTTGTCTCTCACCTCTTTACCCTTTCCTGGTCTTCGTTCATGGACTTTGCTTGCTCTGCACAACACACAAATGCCTTTGTTCCTTCTTCATTGCTGCCTCGAAGGCTCTACTCTCTTACCCTTCCAGTTTTTCCTTAGATGCCTTCACCCCCTTCCAGGTCCTTCAGTGACCGTCCATACCCCCCGTGACTCCCACAGGTAGACTTCTCCATTGAGCTATGTATCATATACACATGAATGGTGGGACATTTCAACCTCCTATGCAGTATGGCCCTAAATTAAGCTTATTTACTGCTCAAGTCTATCCCTTTTCCCTTCAGACTTACAGCACTGAATGGCATGACTTTACCCAAGGTAAAATCCAGGACTTCGCTCTTTCACAAAACTCGCTCAACAATTCCAGTTACTTCTTCCTTTTGTTTATCTACGCATCCCTCCTCATCCCTAATCCATGCCACCCGCCCCCTCCCACCAGAATTCCTACTACACTCCCCCTGCGAGCCACTCTTCCGTCTGTCTTGTCTTCTTCCAAGCTACATTTCCCACTGGGGTCAAAATTATCTGTAAAACCAACCAACCAAAATAAATAAACAGCCTTCCCTACAAGCCCTCAGTGGTTTCTAATCGCCCTTAGGATAAAGTCGAAGAGCGTCACGCATTCAGGGAATCCCTGCCCCTCTCTGTCTCCTCTCTGGCAAGCTCAAACTACAGCTCACTACCCCTCCGTGTTCCATGGGCTCCACGCAGCAGGCACCCTCCCTCAGCCTGGGTCCTTGACCACACCCGAGCGCTTAACCGTGCTTATCCTCGAGGTCTCATTTTTGATGTTACCTCTCTGAGGAAGCCTTCCCAATCCTACAAGTCGAGGTTAGGGGCCCTACCACTCTGACATCTTTTGTTGAACAATAACACCACCTCAAATATAATGGCTTATACCTCCAATTTATTTGGCCCAAGATTTTGGGGGCCAGGAATTCAAGAGCTCAGCTGGATAGTGCCGACTCAGGAACTTTCCCATGGCTGCAGTCAGAAAGTGGCTGCTGCTGGAATATCACCAGAGATGCAACCATTAGGGGGTGGCCAGACATCGCCACCAAAAAGTCTCTCGAGCTCTCCCTGTGGTACTCCACCTGAGCTAGTTTGAGCTTCCTCGCAGAATGGATGCTTTGGGACAGAGGGACCCTTCACACAGAGACTAAGACCTCAAGGGGAGAAGTTCCGGCAAGCAAGGTGGAATCCGTGAGCCTTCCCGGCCTCGCCTCAGGACGCACACACCACCTCCCCACATCCTACTGGCTAGAGCAAGTCATAAGCCAGCCCAGACTTAAGGGGGTGGAGCACAGATGTCAGCCCCTGAATGCAGAGAGTATTAAAGTCACACTGTAGATGAGCAAGCGAGATGGGAGGACTTTGTGGCTGCGTCAGAAAATGCAGTCTGCCCCACTTAACTACATTTTCTCCGCAACGCTCAGAACTCTTAACGCAGTATTAAATACATGCTGCTGTAATTGTCTATGTGTATTTTTAGTCAGTACTATTACGTACCATCATTTTACAGTTGAGGACACTGAGGCTCAGAAAGGGGAGGTATACTGACAGAGATCACCTACCAGGTAAGTAACATTGTGGAGTCTGGATGGGAGCTCAAGACTTCTGGAGCATTCTGTCCGAACTACCTTATTCTCTAAACATCTCGATCCACTTCTCGACCTTTGGAATCTAACCCCTATGTTCACATTCCACCTCTAATGGAATCAGATGATCATTAAGTTTGAGGAGTACAGTTTTAATGAGCCTGGTACCTGGAGGTTCCCCGCTGTTTGTGAGGATATGTAGCGCGGCCACAGAAAATCAAAGGCAATACATCTGCCATATCAGCCATTCTCAGGGCTACAGCACGTCTAAGACATCAACTTCTGGATGAATCCACACACGGAGTGCATTCACAGACATAACTATTCTGTACACATTCTGCTACCTTCATTTCCACCATAACGTCACATTGGTAAGTGCTTGGAATGCGGGAGGTCTCGGACCCTGTACTTGCCCGGGGTAGCATGAAGCCTTCTCATCCGTTGTCTGGTACACCGCCTGCTACGATTTTAGGATTCCCAGGGTCACAAAAACGGATTATCTTGGAGATGTGCTTGTTGCCCTTCCCAGAGCTGGTAGCAGTTCAGACGCACCTCTCAACCCAATCTCAGCGACCACAGATATCAGAAAAATGAGCTCGCTGCCTTCGCTGTCTCTGGCAGGGTCTTGCTGCAAGCTATGAAGCTAACTCTCCGTCATGGCCACCCTCTCACCTCCTGCCACTGGGGCCACTCGGATGCTTATCTCTAGAACTCCAAAGTTCCACAACCTATCATGAAAAATTATCTTCTTGATTAAATTAAGATGGGGAGTCATAGCCATAGCTTGGGTTAGTACAGCCAGGAAAAGGTAATTTATCTCCTCCTGGAAAGATTTATTTCCTCCTTCCTCCTCTTCCTCATGCCTTAGATTTGCTGAACTCATGTCCGAAGTGTACTTGACATGCAGTGTTATAGGAGTTTCAAGTGTACAACATAGTGACTGGTCAATTCTCAAAGTTTATCACGACAAGGGAAGTCATGGCACAATGTTATTACAACATTATTCACTATATTGCCTGTGCTGTACTTTTTGTCAGCGTGACCTACTTGATTTATAACCAGAAGTTTGTACCTCTTAACCTCCTTCACCTAGTTTACCCACCTTCCACCAACCTCCCCTCTGGCAACCATTAGTCTGTTCTCTATTTAAGAGTCTAGTTTGTTTATTTTATTCCACATACAAGTGAAATCATATACAGTAAAACCCTGGAATGTGAATAACTTGTTCTGCTAGGGTTCTACAAGACTAGCCAGCATTTCTCATACATTTTAACTTGATAAATGAGTGACGTCTTGCACTATGAGTAGTACGTGATGCTGAACGTCACAAGATCACAACCGAGCCACTGGTTCTTCTCTCTCTCTCTCTCTCTCTCTCTCTCTCTCTGCGGGTTTGTGGGTGATCGTCTCCCATGCGCAGATGCTCGGTCTCAGGCCACGGTGTTTGGCAGAGATCAGTGATTTTTCAGAACGCTGGAAGGTGCCCACAACTAGCGCTAGTGTATTTTTGTCACTTCAAAGCACCCATGGACAGTCCTTTGCTTTTCCAGACAACAGGAAGCTTAGGAGTGCTTTGTTTCATTCTAGGTCAGGCTGCCTGCAGATACAGACCCTTTCCTCTGTGGCCTTATTACCCGTTACATTAAATACAGTGTATGACAAAAGTTTACTAATTCTGCACTGAAGTCAACATCCATGCAAGCATACACAATAGCCCTCATGCAGAAGAAGATTCCACTGAGCCAAGAGGTAGAAGTGATTCTGTTAGTGATAGCGAAAGTCATCCTACACAATAACCCTCCTCTCTTGTCTCCCTCACGCTAGCCACAAAGGTTTTCAAAAGGAAGTGCAGGTTAATTTGTTGATTTTTCTTTGTGTTTTGCATATTCTTTATTATTTTGTATTCGGTTACAGTATTGTACCCATTTTTATATGACTATTTTTTGGGATTGTGGCACAAATCATCTGAGTTTTCAGTATTTCTTATGGGGAAATACGCCTTGATATATAAGTGCCTTGGACTACAATCATGTTTTCGGAACGAATTATGCTCACAAACCAAGGTTTTACTGTATCTGTCTTTCTCTGCCTTACTTCACTTACCCCATGCTTTACTATTCTTAGCCTCTTCCTCTCCAGACACATATCTAATGTTGAAGAATCTCCTCTCCCTAGTCCTAATGCCTAACTTATCTACTACCCCAGGATTAATCACTGTCCAGGAATTTGGACAATGCAAATTATAAACCATAGTCCAAATAGACAATCACACACATAATAGTATGAACTCGGTATTTAAAAAGATATATTTACCCACATCACTCCCATTAGGTTGGCTACTATAAAATGAAACAAAATAACAAGCACTGAGGAGGACCTGGAGAATCTAGAACCCCTGGGCACTGCTGGTGCCCGTGTAACATGGCTCAGCCACTTGGAGAAGAAAGTATGGTAATGCCTCAAATATTTAAAAATAGAATTAGCATGGTATCCAGCAATTCTGCTTCTGAATATATACCCCAAAGAACTGAAAGCCCGGACTCAAAGATATTTTGGTACTCTCGTTCACGGCAACTTGTTCATGATAGGTGGAAACAACCAAGTTTCCATCGACGGATGGATGGAAAACAAAATGTGGTATGTACACACCACATGAAGAGACCTTGAAGACGCTATGGGGGTGGATGATGGTGAGGCTGCACAACACTGTCAATGTTTTTAATACCACTGGACTGTGCACTTAAAAATAGGTAAGACGGAAAAAAATGGTTAAGACGGTAAATTTTACGTTGTATGCGTTTTGCCACAATTTACACACACACACACACACACACACACACAAATACACAAGTATAGAGAGACTTCTGGGCTTAGACCTGGGCTAAGCATTTTGATTGAGTTGCTTCATGTAATCCTCACTACAACCCCGAGAGACATTACTATTATCACCATTTCACAGATGTGGAAACTGAAGCTTTAAGTGATTACATGATTTACTCAAGGTTATGCAAACAGGAAGCCGATGCCCCAAGACTCAAACCCAGGTCCCCTAGCACTAAACTAAACCTCACAATATCCACCATTATATTCTATCACTTTGTGACCCAGACAATTTGGTGTTATCTAATGTCATCTTGTAATACTGAGCACACCAAGACCTTGAGCCATTCCAATTGACAAGGTCACTCCGTAACCTTGGACTAGTAGCAGGGCATTTAGAATTATCTACCATCTCTGTCTCTCAAAGAGTGTAGTTTTTGTGAATCATGGTGCTGCAAACCCACAACATATTTTTGGATATGATGCATATTCATAATTTTTGTTGAGGACATACTGCATTTTATTTAGGTTTGCCTCAGACATATTACATATTTATTACAACATTCCTATATGGTGATATACTTATGTTCATTAATAAGAGAATGGAACTGAGGCTTTGTACAGTTAAGCAACTAGGTCACACACCTATTAAAAACGTGAGCTGAATTTTATTTTTTTAATTCAAATTGTTTCCCACTAAGTCATAGTTGCCTGACATTCAATGCACACATAAGCACCTTATTTCCTATTTTGAAATTCCGCTTTTGCTTCGAGAAACGTTTCATAGATTAGTACAGTCTTGTTATCTTTCATGTGATATGTAGGTTTTGAAAGACACCTTTCGAAGAAAGTATTTTCATCAATGATCCTACCAGTGGAATTAGCAAGCTGGACTAATGAACTCTGGATTTGGACATTTTCTAAATCTCTAATTCTATTCCTCAACTGCATTAAGATGAGAAGCATCATCAGAAAGATGGAGAAAGAGATTGGACATAATTAACGGTCTAATTCAGAGAGGCAAGAAGTTTCCTTATAACTTCAACATCCCACTCTAGCCTCATCGGTCTTGCCTTAGAAATTCAGCCCCTTAAATCTTACTTTTCACATAACATACTCATGACAGCATTTATTATTAATGATCATCTGTGAGTTCTGAAGGATACAGTCATGTGAATGGAATCCAAACGTCAAACAACAGCCTCTCAGAAGCAACTGAGCCTCCTCCAACTGCAGCAGAGCGTGGGGAGTGAGCTAACGAGTAGGGCTGAGGAAAACACTCTACCTCGGTGAGTGATTTTGTCGCCAAGAACCGCCACCAACAATGTAAATGGAGGAAAGGAGGAAAGAAATGGTCACAGTATTAAAAAGTCACCACAGTCAGTCTCACAACAGGTCACCTGTATGTATAACCCTGAACTTTTAATCAGAGGAATTCTGAAGGCTTGGAAGCAGACTCATTCCTCCATCTAACAACTCCTGGCTCCTTGGTGTTGGCAAAGCCAGTTGGGTTTGTGAGGGGTCGAATGTGTTGCACTCCTGTCAGACTTTCCAGGGTGGGTAAAAGTCAATAATTTTAATCTTAATCCTGAGGGCACAGTGTGTTCAAGTTGGAAATCTACTCCATATGTTCATGATATGATTTCACAGGAGTCTTTAAAAGGTTTCTTCAGGGGAGCTCTGTGAGATTTCCAAATCTCCCTGGCCGTAGGGGTTTGTTTGAACCATTAAAATTATAAATGAGAATATATCGGTCGTAAAAAAACAAAAACACACAAACACAGCGACCCTTATTGGGAACGTAGTATATGCCAGGCAGTATTGCATTTATATTCTTACCGCCAGCCCGTGAATTAGGATTGCACGGTCCCCATTTTTCAGACACCGAGGCACAGATGGAGAAATGACTTCCTCAAATGTGTCCACCTGGTATATGACCTCAGTTGAACAGATCTGACTCCAAAACTCATATCCTTTTACTACATTACAGTGTTCCCAAACCAAGTTTCTTCTTAGATCTGTGACATGATAGGTATTCTGTTCAAAATATGGAATATGCCCTTGTTTAGAAGGAAACGAAGGCCGGCAACATGTTTTCTGTTACGTAGCCAATATCTCAGCTGACCTCGCCAGCTGCGGTGACACCATCATGTTAGCACCCTCTTTAGAAAGAGTTCTTTATGTGGGCCCTTTAAAACTGGAAACCAGTCATTCTGAAAAAATCGAGCAGCTTGAATTCATGCCCGTCAGGGTTTTTGGTTCTCTTCTCTTCTCTTTCTTCCCACCCTCCCTCCCTCTCTCTCTCTTTCTTTTTGATTGCCCATTACTTACGTCCCCTTCTTTTTAAACTGAACTTGTCAAACCATTTTTGCAAGTATTTGGTGTGTTGCCACCCATTGAGTCCTTTCTAGAATGTAAATTTGAAACTACGTGCTAGGAAGCTAGAAAGTGCTCGTTTTAATAACATTCAGTAAATTTAAAATTAAAATGAAAAGATGAGGCTAAATGATCAAAATGGCAAGAGAGAAATCACCAGAGCTGAGAGGACTTCCTCTGACCTGCGGGCTCCATAGCTGTTCACTTACTCAAGTTTCTCTCCTGGTCTGTTCTCTTAAGAAAATGCAAATTTGACTCACTCTTTTTTTTTTTTTTTTAAGTTCGTTTATTTGTTGAGAGAGCGCGTGTGAGCGAGTGCATGTGCGCCAGGAGGGGAGGGGCAGAGAAAGAGAGAATCCCAAGCAGGCTCCGTGCTGTCAGTGCAGAGCCCGACTCAGGGTTCAAACTCACGGACGCTAAAGATAACGACCTAAGTTGAAATCAAGAGTCAGATGCTTCACTGACTGAGCCACCAGCGCCCCTTAATTCATTCCTGGAAGATACAAAGTCTGTCACAAACCTTTACATAATCAAAGACAGTATTACCAATGAATTCTCAAAGAAGAAGAATAAAAAACAGGAAAATGAAAACACTAAAAAGAAGCAAAACATTATGTTTCTGTTTGTACTCTGTGCCAACTATGTCAGGTGTTTTCTTGGAGCATCTCTTTCCTGATAGAGCTTAATAAAGCAGATGTTAGTCTCATTTTACTGTTGAACATCTGAGGCCTTCACAAGGTCATATATCTTGCCCAAGGTTACATAAGAAGTCAATGGAAAACGTAGACTCAGAAGCAAGCTCTACCTCCAAAACCCATTCCTTTTCCATTTTATTAAACTGCACCTTTAATTTTAAAATACATATGGAAGTAGTCACTTAACTATATTTCCATCTCCGGATAACGATTGTGGAGAATTCTTATAGAGTCATTCATAGAGCAGTAGAACTTGCCAAGTAAACACGTCCTTAATGATGATGACCGAACCATGCTTGTGCGGCCATTTACACAGGTGAGGTGATCCTTAGAGTCCTCCCCTGTTTAAACAAGGTTTCCATTCATTTAAGAAATAAACATGGCAGGATGCATGTTAGGAAGAGATAAGACATGCCTCAGAGCCAACATCCGACGGGGTGAGGCTGAGGCCCGTGATGTGAGGGGGGAAGACTGTGTGCAAAATGTATTTTATCTCAAAGAAGCATATGCCTTGGGGTTCTTTCATTGAAAGCATGAAAGTTCAAGAAAAAAAAAAAAAAACTACAGAGCCCTGCCCTTATTTTCCTCATCAACACAAAATGATTTCTTTTCCTAACCTTACACCCTAAATAGAAAAACATTAATAAAATAACTGCAAATAACCCTTCCAAACAAGTTAGTAAAATGCCATCCATTTAACCACCATGCTGTCATTAATATTGAATAACATCACACAGATCATTTCAATCAGTTATCACAGGAATAAAATACACTGGCACACTACATGACTTTGCATTTTTCCTTTTATAAGAAAGAGGCATCCATTAAAAAAAAAAAAACAGAAGGGCATAAAACTGACCACATTTAAAAACAAACAGGTGGTCGGGAGTCCGTGACACCTCTGAGACACACACCCCTGGTGCCATTGTCTCTCTGTCCATTTGGAAGCTCCAGATTTACCAGCCCATGGCTGTTCCTTTCCCCCAAAGATGCCCCAGTCTGGCTTGCTGTTCAAACTGAACCCAAAAGCCATTGCCACAGGGGGACAGTCAGTGGGAAAAGGCTTTGTGCCTCCTAATTCTTGATTTTCTCACTCCTTTGGAATGTGCTCTCTCCATGAAGCAGGACAAGTAAAATCCTATCGGAGACCATCGCCCTTGCCTTGCATGGGGTTCACCTCCCCTCTCTGACACGAACCCGGAGAGCGGATTAGCTCAAGCTGGTCTCCCCCCAGCATGGAGACTCAAATCCCAGGCTCCTCTCCAGGGGCCATGCTTTTCTCTTGTCCGCCCACGCCTAAGACAATTCTTAACTCCTCTAACTCCTAAGTCTCTACCGCCATGCAGCTCTGGCTGCCTAGAAGGTTGTTGTGCTGTTCAGCTGGACTGGGGTCAGTCCATTCACCATAATGTGCGGCTGGCGTTGTCCCGGCCCCTGCTGGCAGAGTACTGTTACAAGAAGCATTACTTTATCATCTGGGAGGGACAACAGCACCAACGATGACATGGAAACTCATTACCATTTGATTTCATGAGGAGATTTTCTAAGTGGTGCTGTTGCAACCACCTGGAAAACTCAGGACTAATGTCTCTGGGACTGTTGTTACACAGCCACCCTAACTTCATGCTCTCTCCACACGTTTCTCATAGAACATCCTAAAGTCCTTTGCATGGATTCCTGTGATTTTTAAAATATTTTTAATGTTTCGTTTATTTTCTAAAGAGTACAAGCAGGAGAGGGACAGAGAGAGGGGAGGGACAGAAGATCGGAAACAGGCTATGAGCCGACAACACAGAGCGGGATATGGGGCTCAAACTCACAAACCACGAGATCATGACCTGAGCCAATGTCGGACACTCAACCAACTGAGCCACCCAGGTGCCCCTGCATGGGGCTAATTTGAAACAATGCCAAATGATCTTTATTTTTCCAAATATGCTGTCAATGTCATGTGTCAACTTAGGGCATGCAAATCCATGCAGCTAAAAGATGATTCTTGGGGGGAAAAAAGGTTGAAGTACATCATATCATTCTCCAAGAGTTTTTCAGCATTGGATGTACATAAGAATCATCTATGAATCTTTTAAAAAATGATACTGTGCTGGTCCCAGGTTGCCTCTCCCCCCTGCCCTCCCCCCCCCCCCGCCCATCAATCAGGCTGCTAGTCAAGACTTTTCCATGATTCTGCTGCAACAGTATTATAAGGTTACCTCTGAGGCTTTTATATGAATATGGATAATAAAAAAGATAACCTTCACCATCTCTAAGGTTTGAGTAATTTAAAGGGGTATAATCTTAAAGGAATTTTACAGTATCTGTGAAATTGGTCCATATTCTAACCAAGTATGCCTTACCTACTGGAGCCCAGTCTAAGATTTCCAGGAAGTCATTGGATGGAATAAACATCCATGTACATGAGAAGATTGCTATTAGGATCTCCCCTGATCCTAACCTTTCTATGACCCTGTGATTAAATAATTTGCCTTTTTAATAAGAATGCTGTTCCCTTAGAGGTTATTGCTTTAGTTATGCTGGAATCTGCCAGCTCGTAAAAATCAGAGACAGGCTTAAGCTTTCTCAAATGATGGATATATATTGTAAGGCCCTATGAGACAGCAAAGAAATGCGGAAGAAGAGCTAGGCAAGGCACACCAAAGATTACAAACAGAATGCTATTTGTATTAAAGGGTGGAATAGGTGTTGCCTTGATGATTCTTGATTTCACCTCCTTAGACAAGGATGGAACTGTGGTCCAGTCAGGAAAACAGAAATTACTCTAGGTATTTCAAGTATGAGAAGTTTAATAGAGGAATCGGTTTCACCAATGATGAAAGAGGTGGGGAGCCCATGAGGGATAGTAGTGCTCATTAAAAACAGCTAAAATCTGCTATCATCCGAGGGCCAGAGAGACAAAGGGAGAAGACAGTGTTCCTGGACTCCACAAAGGGCAGCCACCACAAAGGGCACTTTTCCATGGAAGGAAAATCTGACTATTGGAAGCTGAGACTATCAAAGAAGGTGCTCTGAGGCAGAGCTGAAATCATGAAGATCAGATAGTCTCTGCTAGGACAGGAGGAGAGGGAAAAATACTGAGGCTGTCCCCTTCTTCCTGAAGTCAAATTTCTTACCAGTGCCTTCCATTGGCTTAGCACAACCAGTAGCTAGTGATACACATCAATGCAGAGGAAGCACAGGAAACAAAGAGGCTAACAATTTCAGCACAGAGGGCATCTGTGGCTCCCATGCCTACCACCCCACCACACCTAGGATTCACCATCTCTCTGCTTTACCTCTTGTTTCTATCTTCTCTTTGTATGCTATGAATTCAAAGCCACCAAGACAAAGGGTATGTTTGAGTTGATTTTCTCTGCTCAGATGCAAGCAGCATTAGAGAGAGTTCTCATAGGAGGCCAGCCCTCTTCACAATGACCACTGATTCAATCACTGATCCAATCAGCTGTAGGTTTCTTAGCAAAGTCACTTGGTACAAAGCAAACCAACTAATACAAAAGGAAACATCTGCATCCAATTTTCCCAGGAGAGGGACATATCATGTGTACAAAGCACTCTGAGGTTATGTTTCAGAAACGGCCAGTGTTAACAGGGCTGAACGGTGTCCCACCCCAAAATTCGTATATTGGAGTCCTAACCACCATTACCTCAGAATGGGACTATATTTAGAGACAAAGTTTTAAAGAGGTAATTAAATTCAAATGAGGTCATTAGGGTAGGCTGTAATCCAATATGAGTGGTGTCCCCGTAAGGAGGATAGATGAGGACATACAGAGAGATGACCTGTGAAGATACAGAGAGAAGACACCGTCTGTAAGCCCAAGAGGGAGACCTCAGCAGAAACCTATCCTGCCAAAAACCTTGATATTCAACTGCTAGTCTCTGAGTTGTGAGGATATTAATTTCTGCTGTTAAAGCCACCCAATCTGTGGGGCTCTGGTAGGACAGATCTAGCAAACAAATACAGTTAATATGTTAGGTTGAACTACATGTATAGATTTCCTATATTCTGAAGTCCAATGGTGTATTCAAAGTACTCAGTGATGACTGTTTCAGTCACTAGTTCTCTTTAACACTGGGCTTCATGTTGGTTAGCTAGGACTTTTTCTCTCTGTGCACATCTCTGATGTCTCTTCCTCTTCTAAAGACACCTGATGTATTGGATTAAGGCCAACTTTATAACCTCATTTGACTTTAATTACCTCTCTAAAAACCCTGTCTCCAAGAACAGTCACAAGGAGGGTCAGGACTTCAACATCTGACTTTTATAAGGACACAATTCAGTCCGTAGACTCTTCAAACATTTAACCCATTCTACATTTAGTTGTCACAGTTGAAAATACTGTGTTCCCCTTTGGGCAGTAAAGAGCTGGTCAGACACCTCTCCTGAGTGCCATGAAGCTAATCACCAAACACTGTGATTATTAGAGTTCTCTAAAATCCAAATCCTTATCTCACAGGTTATTGTGGAAATTTAGTTATATTGTTGGTAAGCATATTTTATGAGTAGCGTTCCTGCCAATACCCTCATCATTATCAGTGTACTTCTCCATTCTTACCTGTGTCGGAACCCTATCAATCTGGTCATCATTCAGACAAACACCAGGTCTAGCCAATTTTTCCCACAGACGTACTACACTGCCTGAATTGCATTTTCCACGGTGCCCGGGTGTTGCTTTCCCTTGCTTCCTATGTCATTTCCAGGGTCGTGATCATTCGTAGTTTCCTTCTCTGTAAAATGGGGATAATACTACGATCTATCCTCACAGGAGTGTTGTAAAGATTAACTGAGTCAATAGCTATGTTGCATTCAAAATGGTGTCTCACATGTATTAAACACTGTATAATTAATTGTTTGCTTTTATTAATAGCCTTATCATTATTATTGGAATTACAGGTAATTATTTTTCCTATATGAAAAGCTGTTGCTTCCCTGACTCCCCTTTGGCTCAGCTACTGGAGGTGTTGGCTATCAAAGTTTCATGTCTGCAACCTTCTCCAGAAGACTGTCCATGGCTGACGGGAGCTGCGGTCTCTATTGAAGACATCTGGGGTGTTGTGCCTCCTTTCCCTGGAGGCAACCCACAGCCAGTGACTAATACATTAAATGAAGCAGCCTCATCCCCTGTTCTCTGTGAAGGAGAAACACCGCGGTCCAATTCGCTCGCCAGGGTTCTGTGATGACAACAATCCCAGGCTAGATATTTTCTAAAACCACACTTCTGTCTGGCTTCTTCCCTTTCTCTCACTCCCTTGAAGGGTTTTCTGAAAACATTACTTCAATTACTCACTTGCAGGAGAATTCCTTGAAGAATTGCACAGAATCTATGGAACCAACCTAAGACACTCACCTCAGCAGAGGGAGTCTTCTTAGACTATGTCTCGCGTATTTGCTTTTCTCCGCCACAATATCTAACTTAATACCAGTCTCCTCTGAGGTGTTGAAACTCATGTTTTCTAGTTGATTGCTGGAGATAGCTGAACCAAACGTGTGCAGGAGCAAAGCCTGCGAATTTCAGGTGGCAAGCCTGGGAGCTCGAGAACGTAGATGCGAAGTACAGAGAGCGTGCAATGGAGAACGCAGTTCATCTGTCTTAGCAACGGGTGTAAATCGCAGTTAGCGGAGAGCGGTGATTCGTATTGAAAGTGAGCGCTGCCAAAATGATTGGATCAGGTGTGTCATTTGGAAACTGCCTATCCACCCGGAGAGCCTGTGAGGAATATTGTCACTGAACACTGTCATATGCTTTGTGGATAGATTGTGTCATCCTTGTGACAGCGAATCCTGCAGAAGAGGCCTCTGAGGAAGTCGGAGGACAGGTCTTTATCTTTTCAGTCCTCCTGAGGTTACAGGAACAGGTTTCAATTAAAGGCAATAAAAGAATGAGAGCATCTCGCACTGCTCTGAACAACCAGAAGTTTCTACCTTATTTCACCTGATTATGTTTCATATCATAATAAGAGAAAAACTCGGTAGGATCCACAGACGCAGAGAGCCTAGGACAGAATCCGTTCCCCCAGCCTCGCGGTGATGACCACATGAAGTGACACATGAAAGCACGTGGCGAGCAGCAATGCATGACACAATAATGTGGTGCTAAATGAGTACCCTTAATGCTGTTATTAAAAAGATGCATTTTTCCTAGATACACTTAAGTGTTGCAGGTATATTAAATCAGGATTCATTTGGTGGTGAGCGGTAGAAACCTAACGTAAAACCAGCCTTAGCAAAAAAGGGACTCAACCACTGGGTAAGTAGGACCTAGACAGCTCTGCACAAGGCGGAAATGCAACTCCTAGTACTAGCAGTAGCGCTCAACAGGAACAGCATACCAGCAGAAGGGAACATGCTAGCTGATATGACATATTCAGGTATTTGACAGGTGCTGGGACTTTGCAACTAAGAGGCAATGTGACCCCATGGCTACTCAGAGATACTGACAGCACCATGGTTCCGACCTTACCATGAATCAAAAAAAGATGTGCGGGGGTTTGGTAAAACACAGATTTCTGGGCTCTGGTACAATCTTTCTAATTTCAAAGGTCTGAGGTGGCGTGAAAGAATTTATGTGTTTAACAAGATCCAAGGTGAGGCTGATGCTTCTGGTCCTGGGAACTTTGAAACTGTTCTTCTGGACAAAGTTAATGAAAAGGTACAGGTGATAAATGAAAACAAAAGGCAGAAAAGCTCTATGGTCCCTCAGAGAGAGACTTCATTTCCTACAACGCAAGGAAAAACAAGTCAATACAATGACAACAGGATTCGACTCTGGCTTAATAGTCAGATGAGCTGACTCCAGAGGGAAAAAAACCAAGACAAGCTGCTCCACGAGGATCAAGATCTGGTTGGGACACTTCCATTTGGGACGCGATCACCTGGGCAAAGGCCCCTCAAAATTTGGAACCCCAGAGTGCTCTGCAGCTTTGGAACCTATGGACGGGCCCACATATCTCTACTAAGAGCTGGCACTCTTCCCTTCACTGAAAACAATGCCAAGATTTGTCCCCTGCAAGACAAGATGTACCCTCTTCCCAGTGTACAATCCATGGGCACGGATCCTTAACACTGCCCAGCAGGCCAAACCCCACCTCAGCACCTGCTACTGAAGAACACAGATGTGGCAGTGGGCCTCGAGCTGGTGACAACTAGAACCAGAAGTTCACAGCATTCAGACCTTTTCCAAAAGTTTTGCCTCTTTCGGCCAATCAGCTTAATTCTCTCCCACTAAGGATGCAGGTTTATTTTTATGAATATAATTTATTGTCAAACTGGCTTACATACAACACCCAGCGCTCATCCCAACAAATGCCCTCCTCCATGCCCATCCCCCATTTCTCCCTCTCCCCCACCATCCTCAGTTTGTTCTCTGTATTTAAGAGTGTCTTGTGGTTTGCCTCCCTCCCTCTCTGTTTGTAACAATTTTTTCCCCTTCCCTTCCCCCATGGTCTTAAGTTTCTCAAAATCCATGTATGAGTGAAAACATAGATCTGTCCTTCCCTGACTTATTTCACTCAGCATAATACCTTCTAGTTCTATCCACGTTGCTGCAAATGGCATGATTTCATTCTTTCCCATTGCCATGTAGTATTCCAGTGTATATATAAACCACATCTTTTTTTTATCCATTCGTCAGTTCATGGACACTTAGACTCTTTCCATAATTTGGCTATTGTTGAAAGTGCTGCTATAGGGGTGCCTGGGTGGCTCAGTTGGTTAAGTGTCCGACTTCGGCTCAGGTCATGATCTCAACGTTTCGTGGGTTTGAGCCCTGTGTCGGGCTCTGTGCTGACAGCTAGCTTAGAGCCTGGAGCCTGTCTTTGAATTCTGTATCTCCCTCTCTCTCTGACCCTCCCCTGCTCTCTCTTTCCAAAAAGAAATAAAACATTTTTAAAAAAGAAAGAAAATGCTGCTAGAAACATCGGGTACACGTGGCCCTATGCATCAGCACTCCTGTATCCCTTGGGTAAATTCCTAGCTGTGCTGTTGCTGGGTCACAGGGAAGTTCTATTTTTAATTTTTTGAGGAACCTCCACACTGTTTTCCAGAGCGGCTGCACCAGTTTGCATTCCCACAGTGCAACAGGGTTCCTGTTTCTCCAAGGATATAGTTTTTCAATCCTGTGTGTGGACATCATGGCCATGAACATATCAGACCAATATAAGAGTAATTCTATGGTCTAAGAGTCTAACAGGCATGTCTTCTGGTCTAATTTGAAAAAAATCCAAAAAAAGGCACTCCTTGGTATGGCTTGGGCTACAGGCTCACATCTTGAACTAATCACTGTGCCATAAAAATTGTAATTATGGCATCTGGAGTCAAAGCCTCATTCCTGGGGCCAGGGACTATTACCAGAAGAAGAGAGAAAAGGCACAGAATGGACAAGAACAATAGTAAGCCATTTTTGAAGGATTGATACTAATTTACAGCAGAATCCTTCCATATGTCCTCAATTATTCTGACAGCTTAAAAAGGTGTGTGGGAGGTTGGAGAAAAGAAAGAACAAAGACTATTTCTTCCACCACAAATTTCCACAACAGACTGGCTATGAAATTCAAAGTCAGTAATTAATCTTGGTTGCAAAAGACAGAAACCTAAACTCTAACTTAAGCAAAAAGCAGAAGTTTTGGAAGGCTCACATAACTGTAGGAAGCAGAGCAATTCAGCTGGCCATGTTCAAATAATACGTAAGGCCGGCACTCTCATCCCTTCCCTCGGCTAATCACTGTATCACACTGTGCTCGAACACCAACTTTCCCTACGTAGCAGGGAACAATAGAATGTGAAGCCACCTGCTTCCTGTTGCCCAACTTCATCACATATGAGGAAATGCCTTTTGGCCTTCATCTCCAGCCTAACAATTATAGGAAAAATTTTGATGCCGTAGTTTGGTCACATGCCTGATTCTGCTACCAATCAGGCATGAATGAGCAGGAGAAGAGTCATCTAGGGTTGGAGCAGTTCGATTTCATCACCATTTTGAAAGAGGAAATGAATTATTCAAGATTACCAAAGAATCAAGAGAATTACATGTTCGGGAAGGAGAAGGAGCAATTTCCAAAAGGGAGGACTGTACTTCCCTGTAAAATGAGATGGGTACTAGACAGAAAAAACACGGACTCTACTTCAGGGAACATAAAGATGGGATTTGCTTCCACCGGAAGTAGGGGAACACACAGGCACGAGCCTGCAAGATTTACAACACACGCAAAAAAGAAAGGCACAAATTCCCGTTCGATCTCTTCAATCTTCTTGAAGATACAGGAAAAAACAACTGGAAAAAACTCGTCATCAGACAGAAGTCCCTGAATGGACTCTTACAAACCACTAGGTTCAACCTCATTATTTTTCAGGTAAGGCAGCTAACACCCACAGAAAAGTAATTCATTAAAAGCCACTATTTGGTGACAGGTACCATGATTTCTAGTCCAGTGCTCTTCCCATTACACCCGTTATAAGAGCCCCATTCAAACATGGTTAGTACAAATATCACCAAGATTCCAGGCAACTATTGACCATACTTCCTAATTTTCAGGGCTGTTACAATTTTGAATGATTCTTCTCTGTTCACATGAGCTTTTCCATGAGAAGCCAATAAATAAAGTTTAAAACACCACTGGAGAGTAGGATCCAACATAAAATGATCAAAATTTGTATTTAAAAACCTAATGTCCTGTCCATGGCCTTAATTACTTAAATAGCAACTTAATTACTTAACTGTCATCTGTCTCAACACTACTGACTCATGTATTTTGCACTCTTTGTATACATTCCCTTAGAGCTGTGAGGAAAGTTTGGCAAAAAAGACAAAGAGTGAGGCCCCTATCTACTCGCAGACAGAAAAATGAAGAGTTAGCATATAAAGTACAACCAGAAAAAGTTAACTTGATCTTACTCTCTTATGGAAGAAACGAAACAAATTCACCAAAGTTCAATCTTGATGCTTTTGGAATTAATTATGAGTATAATTGGCTTCTCCTCATCTGTCAGAATATTCAAATGACTTAAAAACTTAAATAGAATTAGTCAAATATTTTAAGGATTCACTTCATAGCTTAGATGATAAAAGTTGTCTTCCTGCATGTCAGGGTATGAAATCAAAATCAGATATAAAATCCAACGGTACTTGGTACTCTTTACATTGAGTTTTCCCGTAACTGCGCACCTTGTCTGGAGTTGAAATATCAAGTCCGGAGGGGAGATAGGTATTAAAATACAGAATCAAAAGAGACGAGGGAGTCAGGGAACGTAAAAGAAGATGAAAGGCATGAAAACTGAGCCTCATGTCATGCCAGGTGATGCGAAAAGAAGAGGAGAAGGAAATGACAGTGAGGTAGAAGGAACTGAGAGAATGAGGTCTTAGAATCCAAGTGAAGAGATCATTTCAGTGTGGATGAGTTGATCAACTATGTCAAATGATAAAGTAAGATGCAAATGAAGAATTGGATCCTGCACTTAGTAATGCACAGGCTGGAGGAGACCTTGAAGAGGACGAATTCACTGCAATGATATGTATAAAATATTAAGTGGAGGGAGTTCAGGATGAAACGGGAGGAGGGGACAAGTAGGCCACCCATCGAGAGTTGAGCTATCAAGGGCAGCGGAGAAGTGGTATAGGAGCTGCAGGAACATATATTAAGGATTTTCGGTCCTTCTATTACGCTAAGTAATAGTGCGTAATTACGCTGATGGGATGACTAAGTAAAGAAGGGGAAATTTTTAAATAGGAGAAAACAGAATTACAAATGAATAATCTTGACAAAGCATAAAGAAAGGGATCCAGTGAGCAACGAATGGGATTGGCTTTAGGAACAAGGACAGTTCACCTGAAGCAGCGAGTGGAATGGCAGAAGAGATGGACGAAGCAAGTAGACTGGTAGATTTGGTAGTGAAAGTGTGTAAAACTGCTTTCAGATTGCTCACATTTTCTCAGTAAGAGGCAAACTCATCAGCTGAGAATGAAAAGGGGAAAAAAGTGATGGGAAATTGAAGAGAGAATAAGATGAAATGTCCATCTTAGATAATGTGAGAGTGAACAGACCTGAAAAATATAATAGGAATAATGAAATAGTAATTAGAATCTGACCAGAGAATTACATGGTTCCCCACCCCACCCCAGCTTTAGCCACTTGTCGGTTGATAAAAAAGATGTGCGTTTCAAGAAAGGCACAGTTAGCCTTTTGAGGAAGATGACAGAGTAGGAAGATCCTAAGGGCACCTCTGCCCAAGGATACAACTAGATAGCACCCATATCAGCATTAATAACCCAGAAAATGGCCCAAAGATTGGCAAAACAGACTCTCTACAGCTGAATGTAGAGAAGAGGCCACATCGAAGAAGGTAGAAAGGACAGACATCCGGTCTAGAGTGAAATGCACCCACGCAACTGACTGTGGGAGGTAGGGCTGCTGTGGGCACGGAGAGGAGAAACAGACCCTCACACCAGTAAACCCAGGCAATGGGAACCTGCATGGCGAAGGTGAATCCCCATAATATTTGGCTTTGAAAACCAGAGGGGCCTAATTGCTCAAGTTCTTACCATCAGCGGGACTTAACATCTGCAACGTTAAAAATCAGTGGTCTTTATTCTGAGAGAGCTGCAAGGTGATAGGAAACGGAGTCCCCACCCTTAAAGGGACAGCACAACAAACAGCCCTCCTGAGAACTGCATAGAAAAAGCAAGTTGAAAAATACCTAGGCTATAAGGGAAGATTTACTTACTAGTGTCAGGGTGGGTGTTAGAGGGGCAAGGATCTTTAGAAGACATCTCCAGAACCAAAAGAGCTGATGGGCACCATCACCCCTCACCACCACTGAGACTCCCATCCCCCAGCCACCCCCCATGGGCACAGCCTAGACACATGAATGCCTGTAAGTAGACACATGGATGCCAGTCAGAACGAATGCAGTGCCAACACCTTCCAACTACCTGCTAAAAACTTACTCTACCTCCACATTCTCCTGTGGACATGCCACCTCTAGCCAGGCCTCAGCCCCAGGATACATCTAGCAGTGGAACAACACAGACCTTGCTGGCACCAAGTGCCCTGGCCCCATGTTCTCCTGTAGGACTTCCCCATCCAATGCACGATTGTCCAGAGCCCATCCAAAGCACTGGCACAAGTACAGCCTTGTGAGAACAGCCCCAAAAGGGGAAAACACCACTCCAAAGAGAATCCTGCCTCAGGGAAATGGGAAGATAACCACACATACCAGTACCACTTCAGCCCCAGCAGTTGGCTGGGGGCAGACATCTGGTCTGACTGCAGCCTACCCACCAATGAAAGCATCCCAGGGGAAAGCACAGGGAAAGGACCCCACATTTTGAAGCAACCGTGTCTCTGGAAAACATCTATTCTGACTTGACTCAAGCCCAAGGCAGCACAAGCCTGAACCACTAACAACACAGGGACCAAACCCTGACTGAAGACAAATGCAACTCAGCCACAACATTAGGGTATATACAATACTCATATGAGATACCCATGAAGCACCAGGTCCTGGTGAATATGCACTGCAGGGCACTACAGGACCATTTCAAGAACAGGAAATTTAAATGAATTATCTAATACACAGAAACAGACACAGAGAGTTAGACAAAATGAGAAGACAGAAGAACATGTGCAAAATGAAAGAAAAGGACAAAATCACAGCAAGAGAGCTAAATGAACTGGATTTATGTCATATGCCTGAAAGAGAATTTATTTATTTTTTTTAGCGTTTTATTTAAAAAGAGAGAGAGAGAGAGACAGAGCATGAGCAGAGGAGGGGCAGAGAGAGAGGGAGACACAGAATCCGAAGGCAGGCTCCAGGCTCTGAGCTGTCGGCACAGAGCCCGACGCGGGGCTCGAACCCACGAACCGTAAGATCATGACCTGAGCCGAAGCCAGAGGCTCATCTGACTGAGCCACCCAGGCGCCCCATGAAAGAGAATTTAAAGTGATGGCCATACAGATACTCACTGGACCTGAGAAGAATGGAGAACCTCTATGAGACTCTGAACAAAAGAACAGAAAATATAAAACAGAACCAGAAACAAAGAACACAATAACTAAAATAAATATATACTAGATTTAATAAGTGGTAGAGACTAGAGGAAGCAGAAGAATGGATCGGCAACCTGGAGGAGAGAGTAATGGAATGCAATCAATGAAGCTGAAGAGGAGAGAGAGAAAAATAATTATAAAAATGAAAACAGATGTAGGGAACTCAGGAACACTATCAAGTATAGTAACATTGCATTATTGGGATTCGAGGAGGAGAGGAGAGAGAAAAAGGGGTCAGAAGATTTAATTAAAGAAATAATAACTGAAAACTTCCTGAATCTGAGGAAGAAAACAGAAATCCAGATCTAAGACGCAGATGGAACCCCTAACACAATCAACCCAAGGAGGTCCAACACCAAGGAGGTCCAACACCAGGACACATAGCAATTGAAATGGCAAAAGGTAATGACAGAGAATTTGAAAAGCAGCAAGACAACAGTTGCATACAAGGGAAACCCCATAAGGCTATCAAGGGATGTTTTAGCAGAAATTTTGCAGCCCAGAAGAGACTGGCGTGATCTATTCAAAGTCCTAAAAGTAAAAAAAAAAAAAAAAAAAACCCTACAGCCAAGAATACTCTATCCGGCAAGGTTATTATTGAGAATAGAAAGAGAGATAAAGAGTTTCCCAGGTACACAGAAGCTAAAGGAGTTCATCAGTACTAAACCGACCCTACAAAAAATATTAAAGAGGAATTTTTAGCTTGAAAGCTACCACATTTGGGAGTAAGAAAAGCAGGAAATATAAAAGCAGTAAAATTACAGACCTCTATAAAAAATTAGGCAAAATATTCACAACACACAAGAATACTGTAAAGTATGATACCATATACCTAAAACATGGGGTGTAGAGGAGTCAAGAATGGGTTCTAACTTAAATGACCATGAACCTAACAGAGACTGTTATATGCATAAGATGCTATATATAAAACTAACAGTAACCACAAAATAAAAAACAGTAATACATATGCAAAAATTATAGAGAAAGGAATCCAAGTATATCACTGAAGACAGCTAGAACACCATGAGAGGAGAGAGCAAGCAAAGGATCAGAGAAGAACTACAAAAACAACCATGAAACAAGTACCAAAATGACAGTAAGTACATACATATCAGTAACTACTTAAAATGTAAATGGACTAAATGTTCCAAAGACATAGGTTGATGGAGTGGATAAAAAAGCAAGATCTATGCATATGCTGTGTACAGGAGACTCATCAAAGACATAAAGGCACATGCAGATTGAAAGTGAAGGAACAGAAAAGCATGTATCAGGGAAGTGAAAAACAAGCCAGGATACCAATACTTATATTTGACAAAATGGACTTTAAAAAATACTCTAACAAGAGACAAAAAGGACACTACACAATCAGAAAAGGAACAAGCCAACATGAAGATATGACAATGATAAATATTTATGCACCCACAAATGGAGCACCCAAATATATAAAGTAGCTAATAATAAACATAAAGGAAGTAATCAATAGTAATACAATAATAGTAGGTGACTTTAACAGCCAGCCCATTTACATTAACAGCTTTATCATTCAAACACAATATCAATGAGGAAACAGTAGCTTTGAATGACACACTGGATCAGAGGGATCTAACAGATATATTCAGAGCATTTCATCCTACAACAGCAGAATACACATTCTTTCCAAATGTACATGGAACATTCTCCGGGATAGAGTATAGGTTAGGCCACAGAACAAGTCTCAAAAAATTAAAAAAGATGACACTCATACCATGCATCTTTTCTGACCACAGCACTATGAAACTAGAAATCAACCATAGGAAAATATCTGGAAAAAACGCAAATACATGGAAATTAACAAAGCATACCACTGGGCAAAGATATGGTCAACCTAGATACCAAAGAGGAAATTTTAAAAAACACATGGCAACAGATGAAAATAAAAACACAATGGTCTAAAATCTTTGGGATGCAATAAAAATGGCACTAAGAGGGAAGTTTATAGGAATACAGGCTTACCTAACCTTAAACCTAAAAAAGCTAGAAGAGGAACAAACAAAACCCCAAACCGGTAGAAGGAGGAAAATAATAAAGATTAGAACAGAAATAAACAGTGGTGCCTGGGTGGCTCAATCAGTTGAGTGTCCGACTTTGGCTCAGGTCATGATCTCATGGTTTGTGAGTTTGAGTCCCATATTGGGCTCACTGCTGTCAGTGCAGAGCTTGCTTCAGATCCTCTGGCCCCCTCTCTCTGCCACTCCTCCGCTTATGCTCTCTCCCTCTCAAAAATAAACATTTAAACAAAAATTTAAAAAAATCAATAACAGGGAGAGAAAGAAACAAAATAGACACTTAAAAAAAACAACAACAGTGGAACAGATCAACAAAACCAAAAGCTGCTTTTTTGAAAAGATCAACAGAATTGATAAAGTTTTCACCTGACTCATTAAAAGAGGGGAGTGGGAGAAGGATAAGGGAGAGAAAACGGAAAGAAAATCAAAAATTAAAGAGAAATAATAACCAATGTCACAGAAATACAAAGGATTATAAAAGAATATGAAAAATTATACACGAACAAACTGCACCACCTAAAAGAACTCGATAAATTCCTGGAAACAAATAACCTCTGAAAACTGAATCAGGAAGACACAGAACATTTGAACAGACTGATTACCAGCAAAGAAACAGAATCAGTAATCAAAACTCTCCCAACAGACAAAAGCCCTAGGTCAGACAACTTCATAGGTGAATTCTAATAAGAATTTAAAGAAGAGATAATACCTATTCTTCTCAAACTATTCCAAAAATTAGAAGAGAAAGGAAAGCTTCCAAATTCACTGTATGAGGCCAGGATTACCCTCGTACCAAAACCCAATGAAGACACTATGAAAAAAGAACTACAGGCCAGTATCTCTGATGAACACAGATACGAAACGTCAACAAAATATTAGCAAAGCGAATCCAAAAATACATTCAAAATGTCATTTACTACAATCAAGTGAGATTTACTCCCGAGATGCAGGGGTGGGTTCAATATTTGCAAATAAATATAATACCTCACATCAATAAGAGAAAAGGTAAAAACCATATGATCATATCAATAGATGCAGAAAAAGGAGACAAAGTACAATATCTATTCATGATACAAACACTAAAAAGTTTAGAGGGAACACACCTCAACATAATAAAGGCCACATATGAAAAATTCACAGCTAACATCATGCTCAATGGTGAAAAACTGAGAATTTTTCCTGTAAGTCAGGAACAAAACAAGGATATCCACTTTCATCACTTCTGTTTAACATAGTACTACAAGTCCTACCCACAACAATCGGACAAGAAAAAGAAAAGTCATCCAGATTGATAAAGAAGAGGTAAAACTTACACTATTTGCAGATTACATGATACTTTATATTAAAAACTTGAAAGGCTCCAACAAGAAATTACTAGAACGGATAAATGAATTCAGGAAATTCACAGAACACAAAATCAATATAAAGAAATCCACTGCATTTCTATACACTAATAATGAAATAGCAGAAAGAGGAATTAAGAATCCCAATTACAATTGCACCAAAAGGAATAAAATACCTATGAAGAAACATAACCAAGGAGGTGAAAGACCTGTACTCTGAGAAATACCAAACACTGATGAAAGAAATTGGAGACAACACAAACAAATGGAAAGAAATGCTGTGCTCATGGACTGGAAGAACAAATTGTTTTAAGTTCCTTTTTTTTTTGAGAAAGAGAGAAAAAATACTGAAGGAGCAGAGACAGAGGAAGAGAGAGAGAGTTCCAAGCAGGCTCCACAGGATCAGTGCAGCATCTAGACACCCCCACCCCACCCTATCCAGGGACTGAACTCACAGTGAGATCATGACCTGAGGTGAAATTAGGAGTTGGATGCTCAACTGACTGAGCCACCCAGGTGCCCCTGGAGGAACAAATATTTTTAAAATGTCCATACTACCCAAAGGAATCTAAAAGCTTAATGCAATCCCTATCAAAATACCAACACCATTTTTTAATAGAACAAGAGCAAATAATCCTAAAATTTGTACGGAACAAGTGACCCAAATAGCCAAAGCAATCTAGAAAAAGAATAATGCTGCATGTATCACAGTCCCAGATTTCAAGATATACTACAAAGCTGAAATAATCAAAACAGTATGGTACTGGCTCAATAACAGACATAAAGATTATTGGAACAGAAGAGAGAGCCCAGATATGAAACCAAGATTATATGGTCAATTGACCTTCAACAAAGCAGGGAAGATTATCCAACAGAAGAAAGTCTCTTCAACAAATGGTATTGGCCACTGTTGTTTAACATAGTGCTGGAAGTCCTAGCATCAGCAATCACACAACAAAAGGAAATAAAAGGCATCAGAATTGGCAAAGATGAGGTTGAACTTTCACTGTTCGCAGATGACATGATACTCTACATGGAAAACCCGATCGACTCCACCAGAAGCCTACTAGAACTGTTCCATGAATTCAGCAAAGTCGCAGGGTACAAAATCAATGTACAGAAATCAGATGCATTTTTATACATCAATAATGAAACAACAGAAAGAGAAATCAAGAAACAGATCCCATTCATAATTGCACCAAAACCCATAAAATATCTAGGAATAAACCTAACCAAGGATGTAAAAGATCTATATAATGAGAACTATAGAAAATTTATGAATGAAACTGAAGGAGACACAAAGAAATGGAGAAACACTCCATGATCATGGTATGGAAGAATAAATATTGTTAAAATGTCAATACTACCCAAAGCAATCTACACATTCAATGCAATCCCAATCAAAATTGTACCAGCATTCTTCGTAAAGCTAGAACAAACTATCCTAAAATTTGTATGGAACCGCAAAAGACCCTCAATA